>PVJA010000268.1:115014-196117 GCA_004027025.1 Myocastor coypus
AAAAAAAAAAAAAAAAAAAAAAAAAAAAAAAAAAAAAAAAAAAAAAAAAAAAAAAAAAAAAAAAAAAAAAAAAAAAAAAAAAAAAAAAAAAAAAAAAAAAAAAAAAAAAAAAAAAAAAAAAAAAGGAAAGACTTAAAGCAAAAATGTCAGGCTTGGAGTGCAGTGCATACTTAGCCACCTCAAGAAATGTGAAGCTGCAGAAGTAAGGGAGTTCTACTTAGGCTGAGGTTATAAAGTACTTTCCTCTATAAACCAAAAACATAATGTCAGAGTCAATGGGAACTTACTTTATTAACTTTATGGTATTGAAAACTGCCAGCAAGTTGTCTTGTTTTTAAATATTGTCCTCTGCAGAGTGTTACAGAGCTGTTTGTCCACAGGAAGCCTATTAAAAGTGGACAGTGCAGTCATTTCATCTGGCTTGGGCTGGACTGCTTTTCTTTCCTTTAATGATGTGCTGGAATGTACCATGCCCATAGGGTCTCCATTAGCAGAACTTTTACTTCTGGGATGACCATGAAGTTTAAGGCTTAAAAGAGGCATCAGTTTACAGTCTTGTGGGAATCGCTCGAATACTGGAGCACTAACTTCTTACTGCTTTAACTAATATATTGACTTATTTTAAATAAACAGGTACACAATGAAGGCAGAGCGGTGGCCTTATTGGAAATCTTTGGGCTTTTTAAAGATTCTGCAACCCACACAGCTGGGGTAGGAAGAAAGGGGCCTGAGGAGGGTTTATGCTCTTTTCAAACTGGGAAGAAAACACATTAACCTCTCCCACCCCAGCCCTGCCTGATCAGCCAAAGGAGGACCTTTACAACTTCCAGAAAATCTATCAGTTCACACTCAAACCTCCTGTTTTCCAGTCCTCTTACCCAGTAAACAACAATTAACAGAACAAAAGGAAACACTTATGAGTTACTTACTTCTAGGAAAAAAATCTTTTAAAAGTATGATTCTCTTTTAAAACACAGCTGAGATGCCATGTCGCCCTCCCCCCATACCTTTGTTGTAGTTTGTGTTTTCCTCCAGTCCACCAAACATACAGATCGTCTGGCCTGATACAGGCTTGCAAATTAAAGCTGGTTTAAGATCATAGTAAAACCATTATTTTTGATAGCCCATTTCAAGGGCAGCGTTAAACACCGCAAAACACGCATGTTACTGATTACAGCTGAGCAGACATCAGGTTTTGCAGATTAATTTGTAACTGGGAAGTACTATAAACAGATTTCACCAGAAATTCCAAGGAATGAAGGGAACTCGTGGTAGTACTTGGCTACTTGTATTTATTGTCTTAGAAATCCCTCCGAGGAATCCAAGCTAAGGGGAATAAGACAAGCCTTCAAAAACCTCATCCTTTCCCATCTCATTTGGTGGGAGGACAGGGAGGGAGGTGGGTCTTACCTCTCCCGTGAGATTGTGTTATTTAAAGCGCAAAAGGTTCTTCAAAGGTAAGAGGCTTTTCTAGCTAATTGGGATTTCAGGATCCTTTCTTCAAGTTCGAGTTGTGTCTAGAAATAGTGAGGGACTCTCTGTTTTGTGATGTTACTGTTATATAACCAAAGGAGCGAGGCAGGAGGATGAAAGAGGGCAGGAGAGAGGAGAAATGAGAGGCATGGAGATAACCATGTTTTGCCAGCCTGCTCTGCCCAGATCCTTATGGTGCTTTCCTTTAGTATTTCTTACAATTAGTTCACTGCAAAACATGACTGATGATGAGGATAATGATGCTATCAGTGCAACAGCGGTAGTGATGAAACGAATCCTCCATTTCTCAAGATAAATCTTGCAAGGGCCCAGAAAGCACCCATTTGGCTGTATTTGGAGAATCTGCTACGTAGGAGTAGCCCTGGCCCAGGCTGGTTCCCGCGGCCCTCACCGGAGTGTGCCGGCATCCGGCTGTGAAGACGCGGGGCGGCTCCCAGCGCCGGGTGCAGACGGCGGCGACTGCGGGTTCACCTGGGTGGCTGGAGCCGCAGGCGCTGCTCTTTATTTCGGGGCACAGCGCCATCTACCGGCTTCCTGCCACACCTGCAAGTCTCCCGACTTTGCAAGTCCGCCCCGCCTCCCCCACTCAAGCCCAATATAAGGAGGAAAAACTGCGAG
This sequence comes from Myocastor coypus, assembly GCA_004027025.1. Classification (NCBI taxonomy): domain Eukaryota; kingdom Metazoa; phylum Chordata; class Mammalia; order Rodentia; family Myocastoridae; genus Myocastor; species Myocastor coypus. Next base: position 117,127 of record PVJA010000268.1, read on the forward strand.
GCCCTTTCCACGAAATTCTAATTTAGCCAGGACTTGCTACTGATTCCACCTGACCTTTGTCTCCCCACCGACGTTGCCTCCTTTTCAAAGTAGTCCTGTAAAGGGCAAGAAGGTGGGGGCTGCCGGGCCTGGCCTGGCTTGGCCTGGGCTGGGAGGGCTGGGTAGGCTCCGGGCTGGAGCTCTCAGACCCCCTGATCAGGCCGCACTGTCTGCAGCAAGCGGTTCCCCAGATTACTTGTATTTAATACACAATGCATCATAAAACAAATCCCTCATCCTGACAGGAAGAAAATAGAACAGCCTCATAGCTCGAGCCGGTCCAATTTATGGCTAAATTAAAAAAAAAAAAAAAAAAAAAAAAAAAAAAAAAAAAAAAAAAAAAAAAAAAAAAAAAAAAAAAAAAAAAAAAAAAAAAAAAAAAAAAAAAAAAAAAAAAAAGAGCTCCTACAATGGGCAGTGGGCAAGTTGAGGAAGGGCAGGAAATCAATGCTACAAACCCAGGGTCCTTAAAGGTTCTCAAGCGCCGAACTCCATGGGAATATCTGACCGGGTTCTGGGTTATTTACAAAGGATTTTTCCTGTCCTACCTACCACTGCTGTGCGATTTTCCCTCAAACAATGGCCATTATCTGAAATAACAGTTCAATGTCACAGATAACAGGCCACCAAAACGAATTAGTCACCACCTTTGGTCATTTTTCTCCCCCCCCATCCCTCCCTTTCCTTACTATTTTTGTGTTTAAATCAGTTTTGGTGGGAGGGGAAAGGATAGATCTACTAGATTTTCACGTTTACTTGCGCTTGGAGAAAACAAAAAACTGGGTGGCACTGGAGTTGTCCCGGCTGGAAGCTAAAGTTTAACGACAACCGCGCTCTGGCTCGCCCCACCTCCCCTCCACAAGGGCCCTTAGAGGCGCTTGCTTTGCTTAATTTTCCATTGTTGAGCTGGAAAGAAGTAGGATTTTGTTCATTTGATTTTAAGAAGTTTTCTGGTTAAACATCATTTATTTCCACGCGACTGATGGGCTAAACTAAATTCTTCCAGCATGGACTACAAATATAGGTAGACCCTTGGCAGCCCCGCTGTCCCTCCAGTGTCTTTTCTGTATTGTGTTGATATGATTTGACTAAATGTATATCATAAAGTTGTTAAATGTAATATAATGCTGATCAATAAACATCTTTTGTAGCAGTTGTTAGAAGTTTAAAAAGGACCTGGGTTGTCACATTAATTCTACTTTTGAGCTTTCAGGGTGATTTTAATTAACTTATCAATGAAATGATCCAAACTCACCAGTCTGTCTTCAATCTTCCTAAACCCATAATATCTTATTTGGGTGAATTATATGCAAATAATGTTCCCGATTTTTAAATCTCTTCCTCTAAGGAAAAAAAATACGATTTGAAATTTTAATAAGCCTTTCTGCTGATCCAACTGTAAGAATAGTGGGAATAAATTTGAATACACATTTCAATTTAAAAATATCAAAAAGATACTTAGCAGAAAACTGAGACTGTATGTCAACTTTTTCCTCCTGAGACTTTTCTTGGCTGAGAATTTCTGCACTAATCACGTTTGGTAGGAGCCAGCTTCCCTCTCTCCTAAGCCTCATCTTCGTCCTTCCTCGAGCCCCACCCCACCCTCCAGTGCGCACCCTGAACACCCCTGAAAACCCCTCCAACCTTCTCCTCCCATCCCCCCTCGACACGCGCACGCGCGCGCGCGCACATACACACAGACGCGCGCGCGCGCGCACACACACATACACACACACACACACACACACACACACACACACACACACACACACTTACACTTGTGCTTTGAGGACATTGACACAGAGGATATTTCCCTCGGGAAAGAAATCCTGCCTGGCGAGACCTCCCCATTGGTTGTTTACCCGGAGAAATCTACATGTTTAAGGGGGATGGTGCATCCGTAATCAGTCTGTCCCTATAGGACTTGGGTCTTGGCGACCTTTTTGTGACCTCTCCCGCCAGAGGAGGCTGCTGTCACTTTAAAATTTACTGAAAGAAGAGCCCAGCTTCCGATCACTCTGGGCGGCTTCTCCCTCTCCCCGGGTTCTTTCTGGATGGCCGAGCAGATCTTCTTTAAAGAGACAGTTCATGAAATAGAAACCCGGCTGCTGAGCTCGGAGTTGCGAAAGGGGACGGTCCGGGAGGGTCTGGGACCTCGCAGGCTGCGGCGGAGCTGAGCGGGGCTCGCGCTGCCTTCGCCCTGGACCCCCACCTTCGCGCGCTCTGCTCCTCCAGCCCGTGCGCCCCCCTCGGGCTTGGGAACCAGAAGTGGAAGAAGTTTTAGTGGGTTTCAGATAACTTTCATTACACATCGGGCTGATAAGAGCAAGAGAAAGTGAGAAAAGAGGGAGGTGATGTGAGCCAGAAGGAATAGCTGCGAGCTCATTTAGGAAGGAAAAAAAAAAAAAAAAAAAAAAAAAGCTAAAGACACCCATCCCGGGTCACTCAGAGGAGAGAAGACTTCATTTCTGGTCTTAAAATACACTGGTGGAGGACAATAAATCTGAAACGCGTGGTCCCGGCGAGCAGATCCTAGAGACGGACAAAGTTATCACAGACCCTTTTGGAAATCGAAACGCGAGCCTTTTTTTTTTTTTTTTTTTTTTTTTTTTTTAAAACAACTCGAAAAATGTTGCTGGGGATCGTTTGAAAGGATTTTTCGTGCAGGAGCGTTGAGGGCTGCTGATTATTTTATTTTGTTTATTTCTTCTGTGATTGCCTTTTATTGCTGAGTTGAGGCCATAGAAATCTGAAGGTAAGCGAATTAAAGGGAAAAAAAGTGTTGGCGATGTGCATAGTTTGTCCCCCGGCCACTTCCTGCCGGCACCCCCTGTCGGGGCGCCCCCCGCGCGGCGCCCCGCTCCTCCGCGGCCGCGCCGGGAGCCTTATCTCGTGCCGAGCCCGGTTTCCTTGTTCCTCCTGCGCGCCCGGCGGCGGCCGCGGCGGTGGTGGCCGTGGGTGTCCGGCCTTCGAGGGTCGCCCCGGCAAGCCGGCCTCTTTCCCTGGCGCTCTCCTCCGCCTCTCTCTCCCTCCGTGGGTCCGTCGGTCGGTATCCGGACGCAGAAGGTGGGGTTTGCCAAAATCTGAATTCCTGGCACTGGCCACGCGACTTTGGAGTTGCTTTCGGCCGGGTTCTACCTTGCCAAGTAAGAGCTTGGCTGTCCAATGTCGTGTGCTGCTTCTACTGAGAAAGTCACATTCGAACCCTTTGGCTAGGTGATGGGGATTTTTTTTTTTTTTTTCTTTTTCCTTTTGCTGTTGAATTTTTGAAAGGGCCTTTCTCGATAGTCCACCTACAGAGACTTTTAAAGAAAGCTATCTCGGGAGTTTGACAGCATTTAAAAACACAGAAAATACAGGAGTGTATTAAGTGAAATGACAGAAGGTGTGTTGGTACTTTATTTTATTTGAAATTTCTGAGACAATTAAGACATTGGGGAGACAGCTGCAGTTCTACTAGCAAATCAAAAGTGAATAATCCACCCGGGGTCGGGAGGGGCCGTGCATAAAGAAAATTAAGCTTTTGTTTGAGGCAAAAATATTGAGTAAGAAAGTTAATGTGTTGGTGAAATCTTTGAATAATCATGTAACAGATTATGTAAAAAGACATTCTTTGGAAATGAATCTTTTAAAAAATTAACTTTGCTGTTGACAGTGGCAATGGAAGTAATGTTAACACGGAATAAAATTACACCTAGGATATTTTATGTGAAGTGTGTGTAATACTTCACTTCTTTCCCCCTGTACAAGTGGGTGTTGGAAAGGCAGGGGGATGGATGCTTCTTGACTTTGAAATTAACAAGTTTTCCACTTCTTTCTGCAAATATGAGATGGAACTGGTGTTGCATTTCACTGGCTTCACCCTATTTCCTTTCTTAAATATTTCTCTAGTGTGTCAGTGTACCTGCCTATTTTTTCACTAGTCAAGAAAACAATAAAAGACCAACCAGAAATCAAATCTAAACAAACAAAACTGAGCAACCTAGTGTTTTACTCAGTAAAAATGTGCACCGTATTGTAATTTATGTGCCTTCTCCGCGTATGGGAAATGGAGAAATCCAGAATTGCTTTTTGAGTTATTCAAGTAGGAAAGTTAAGAAATATCTTAAAGCTTGCAATTGCATAAGTAGGTAAATTGTTAAAAATTGGTTCTTCCTAGAAAAGTTATTTAGGTATAGACTTCTTGTTGGTGTGAAGAAGCGTCCTTGAAAAAGAGGATATGTGTGTGTGTGTGTGTGTGTGTGTGTGTGTGTGTGTGTTTAGCAACTGCTATCTCTGTCCTCGGTTTCCAGTTTTTCCTTTTTCAATCGTGGGACTCCCCACTGCCCTTCAGTTGCCCCATGTGCAAGGGCTTATTCTTAGCTGCCTTTGAAGAGAGCTCAGACAGTGGGTCCCTCTTGAAGTTTATGGTGAGTTAATGACCCAGCCTACAACTGGGTGATTACCTGAGTTCCGTACAGAACTATTTTTCTTCTGGATATTCAAGATTTTAACTTTAACTTTACCTTGGTATGGATGCAGCAGAGTTATTAGAGGTTAATTGATTCATTAATTTGCCTTCTGGACTGCCTTGTTTAGTTTTTGATAGGAAACTTCCTCAACTTGCATTAGCTGAATGACAGAACATTAATGGCCTCTACAGTTGTTCCCATCAAGTGAAGACTCTCAAACTTTTAACATGGATGTTTAAGACATTTTTTGCTCAAGGAGAATCAGAATAGCTTGGTTGAAGTACACAAAACTTTGTAAGTGGAAATTTCCCATGACAATTTTTGTTCATAATTGTCCTAAGTAATAATAAAATTTAGGATAGGCCAAATGTAAAAAACTCATGAAAAATAACAAACGCAACCATCTATGATGATGAAATATATTATAATACTTGTATCTACCTATTTACCTATTCGCAAATCAGTTTTGTTATTTTACTTGCTGGATATAACCTGCAGTAAGCATTGGCTGTGTTAACTAAGAGCTTAAGCTGCCACACTGTGCATGAGTGTTTACTCATCTATTGATAATTTTCCTGGTTTTCTTTAGTTTGCTCAGATGCATTCATGAGGCAAACCTTATCATCTTCTTCAGCTAAGTGTGTGATTTAATTGTTTCAATGTGAGAAAGTGTAAACTGGAAAAGGCACATTTAATAATATTCACATTAAAGTTTTAAATGAATTAGGTATAAAAATGTGAAAACACAAACTTACATGAGAAGACTGTCTAAACCTGAGATACTGACTACTTAGTTATCCAAATCAAAATACTGAATGTTTAGTTCAGGAAAATATTAATATATGCTTTCAACAGTATTTTCTGTAAAATGCATCTGATTAAATTAAGGTACGAACACTCAGTCATGCATAATAACAAAATAAGCATGTCTTAAAGCTAGTCATTTGTGTAGTAACAGTTGCTTTATTGTTTTTTAAAGCATCGTAATGTCATTTACTAGTTTATTCATTGTTATTTATTTTCTTAATATGCATGCTGTCTGACTTTCTTCTTTTAAGGATTCAAAGAAGGCATAGATGTTTCAAAGAGCCGTTTTTAAGCAACTGATCACCTTCAGGAATGGAGCAATATGGCACATTGATTGTTCTCATCTTCCTCCTTCTAGATCTTAGATGAGTTTTGCAATGTCAAGTTCTGCATAGATGCCAGTCAACCAGATGTAGGAAGCTGGCTCAAGTACATCAGGTTCGCTGGCTGTTACGATCAGCACAACCTCGTTGCATGCCAGATAGATGATCAGGTATGTTGTAAAGATTTTCTTGTCTTTCTTGGAGAGCACTAAAGTATCAGTGAAGCCTGAAGAACAAAAATAACCATGAGCTACAGTAGACCCATGTGGCCTGTTTGTTGTTCTGGTAGAAGGTAATGCACAAATATGAGCAAGATGCAAAGCAAAGTCATTTTCAGTACTTCCTTTCAGTACTGCTTTCTTTAGGTAGTTTATTCACTTTGTCCTAAGGCCCTGCATAAATGCTCCAGTTTTTTTTAATGTAAATGAAATGATCTTAAAACTAATTCCTTATTATTTTCAGCATTCCTTACATTTTTTCTTTACCATCACAGTAGGTACATTCATGGAAAGCATTGAACTAGTTTAGAACACTGTGAATTGATGCAGAAATTGGAAAAAATATATTTGAAGGGTTTTATAGTTTTATTTGAAATAGTAAGTATGTATATGACACCACTTAAACTTACGTAATTATTCATTTATATTGATTTGCCTAATTATAAGTGAAAGCTTTTAGAATAGTCAGAATACTGATTTTTTCATATATGAAAAAGTTTCAGATATTATTGTTGGGAATCGTGTTGTGACATTAGGAGGACCATGCAGGGAGGTGGACCTTAATGACAGTAACTATGAAATAAAGATTATAGCAATATCTAGAAACATACTTTACACTTAATAAAATTAGAGCATGAATTTTGTCTTATTATGGGAATATCTAAAATAACAAGAGTTTTACTTTAGTGTACTGATTAATGCTTTATAAACATCATTTATTTATAATATAATTATATTACAATCATTTATTTCTTTTAATCTAATGCTTCCTTAAATCAGATATGTTCCCAAGACCATATTGAGATGGTTGCCTGGCAAATCTGCTGTAAAATCATCACCAAGAAAAAGAAAAAGTTTCATGTAGATGTTTGCAATTGAAAGCTGTTAACTAAAGCTAGGTTAATATGGTCTGAGACTCTCTTTCAATCATCATTATTGAAATTTTTCTCTGACATTTTACCAATTACCAGATAATTTTTACTGGCTAAACTATAGAAGAACTAGTAAATTATATAATTAGATTTCAATAAGAATCTTTTTAAAATCTTTAGTGTATATCAAAAATAATAAACCGATCAATTGGTATTTTTCCCTTTGCTGTAAGAAAACAGGAGGCATTATCGACAAAGGAAAACATTATTAAATTAGCTATTGATCGTAAGCAGCAAATATCCCAAGTCTTGTATATGAGTCACTGTCACCACCAGTTACAAGCATTTTTTGAGTCCTCACTCTTTGTAGAAGTGGGAAACAGGTAGGTTTTATAAATAAGAAACCTTGTTTCCTATAGAAGGGACTAGAGGCCCTCAAAAGATACCTTTAGAGTGAAATAATATAATCATGTCATAATAATTGTTTGCTGTTCATATTTATTGACAATAGGAATTATGTCCACAGACAGAAAAAAATTGGTTGTTGAATTAGTGAAAAGATGATTTAAGAATGAGATGTGCAGCCAATATAAGCCTACATGAAGCCATTTTTTTCATTCAATATATATGTGTCTGTTTTATAATAAATTTGATCTTGTCACTGAGAATCTTGGTTACATTAAAAAGGAAAACTATTTTACTGTTCCTAACTGTGGATTGGATTGCTTGTTAGAATAACCATTTATAATTTCACAATGGTTACTTTTTAAGTACACATTATTAAAAATACTACTTTTCTCAAAGAAAATATGCTATCTTCATATTTTAATGAAGAAAATATTTACTTATTTATTTTAACTAATGAGCCAGGGGAAATACTCAGACAAAAGACACAAAGTCAACAGTAGAACATATAATTTCTGTAAATACTCATTTGAAATTTCTATATTATAGTGGCAAAAATCTAAGATGTCTACAGAGTGCCTATCAAATAACATAATTGTGAAACTGATATTTCATGGTCAATAAGTTCACCCATAAACAACAAGAGAGAAAAGTCAGGGGTACGAGTCAGATTTGTGTGATAGATATATATGTGCACAATCATACTTAGCTCAGTTGACAAGACAAAGGACAACAGACACCCAAATACTGTATGAATGTATTATACGCATATCATAAGCTTATGTACACTTTATAAAAAGCCAATTAGGACGAGCTATGCTAGACAGCTTTGAAATGTGAATGTTGGACTAGGTACAATGATAGAAGAGCTGACTACAGAGATTCTCTTGGTCTGCTTCTTCGCTCTCTTTTCCATGAGGAATAGGAGCTGCCAAATGGTGAATAAGCAAAAGCCATCACAAAATGAACACTCTCATTGTGTGAGATGTTATTTAATGTCCAGACATAGAAAGAGACCCCGGATTAGGAGTCATTATTAAACATGAAGGATGTTGACTCACCTGTGTAATACAGAAGCTAATTTGCATTTTAGAAGAAATTGTAGAAGGTGTTTCACTCTGAAGAAGCTCAAGCATGTAAAATTAGCTTACATAACATGACACGTATATGCCCTAGATTTCAAAAAGAAAAAAATTTTATATGAATCCTTCAGCTACAACCTAGTCATGACAAAGATTAGATCACCTTACAAAGAAAAAGTTTAGAAGAACATAAGTGTATACAGTTTACTTTTGCAAAGATATATAATTTAAAATTTCTGATGTTGCTGATTAAATTTAATAAATTTAAATCATTTTTACAACAATGTGGAAGAGCTCCATAAAAGAAAATCTATATGCTTGCAACAGTGGTAGTTTGGTAGTAGAGGGACTCTTTATTATATGTATGTTGGATAAACCCCATACTTGGTTTGTGTGTGGGCGTGGTCCTACATGACTTTTCATTTTTAAGCAAGATTGATAAAAGATATAATTTGTTTCATATCATAAAATAAAAAAGACTGTTCACCTAACATTTCTCCAAACCCTTCTCACAAGCAGTTTTATCTGAGATGAGTTTCCTTGATTTAAATTTTCCAGTAGACTTGAGTTATTTTATTTCAGACCAGAATGAGCTCTGACAGCTTTTCTTTTTTGATGGTGATGGCCAGAAAGTCTCCAGTTGTGTGATTTTACATGTCCCATTCATTTCACATTTTTTAAATTGTTGTGGTGAGGTGATGTATTTGGAGATAGAAATCCTGAAAGCACAAGTATCACAGCTAACCCATAATTTCTCAGTAGCTTCAGCTTCTGACTGATACTGTTATTCCCCCTGAAAGTGCTTTAACTATAGTAATTTATCTCTATAAAAGAAGGCCACACCAAAAGCCCTAATAAATTGACACCACAGTTACACTCAAGTCATAAAATAGCAGTGCCATTAAAAGTACCCAAGGCCCTTGATCCTTGATGTTCTAATTATTTTACCTCCTATTCTTTAAAGTACCTGTACAATACTACATAGTACTATATAGTTGTATAGCAGTGGCACAGTGGTTAAGCTGTACTGAGACAGACAATACTTGAAAGACTTTTTTATTTTACGAACTTAAAATTATCCTTGGCTGCATTCAGGAGTAAGAACTGCCACTGAGACAGAGAGGGGCAGGAGCAAAGCAGCATGTTAAATGAGGAAACTCTTCCACAGTAGGTCCTCAAGGGGACCAGAACACAGATGAGGTGTGCACACGGCTTCCCAATTTTTCAGAGGTTACATGTATATCCCAGATATCAATTTTAATAAGTAGACATCTGAATGCTTTACTGAGTTTTAGAAAAATATGAATATTTTGATGTCTTTTCCTTTGAAGTTTTGGAGATATCTTCCTTTACAAATCATATTGATTGGTGGATATAATGCAGTTCTTCAGATTTGGTCCCACCCTGCTCCTGCCTTCCCTTCCATCCTTTAGTAGCCCCCCTTAAGCCCACATTTTTCTATCCTTCACCTAGATCAAAGGCAAGGCTACCCACTGATTGCCCATTATCCTCAAATAATGCCATTTACATCTTTGAATATATTCACAAGTTTTGTGTAATCCTGGAATAGTTCTGTGGACCCAGAAGTTTTATTCTAATAGTTTTTTAAAAAAATATATTGGCTATAATCATGAAGGTCATGAAGGCACAATTTATGTGAGTTGACTTTTTAAACTTATTGCCTATCTTTCCACCTACGACAATGAGAATAACCTGGTTGCATGTTTTGGGGTAGTATGTTATATGTGTACATGCTCCGCTCCATTGGAAGGATGACAATGTCATTCAAACTTCTGGCCTGTTCTAACATGGTCTTCAATAAAGAATCAAGTGCTCAGAAACTTGAGACATTATTAATCTTGTCATTTCCACAAGGCGATAAGTCCTTTCATTTGTAAACAGGCCATTGACAGCTGGCATTTAGTAAGTAGAGTAAGAGAAGTCTCCTGTTCACTCTGAATGTGAAGAAGAAATGTGTCAATAAGAGATTATGTAATACCTGAGATATATATATATATGAGAGAGTGCCCATTAGAGAACAAAAAGTCAAAACTCACTCAGGGGATTCTTCCAGGTCCCCTGTGGTTAATGAGAGGCAGCAAGACTCCACAGTACTTTCAGCTGGAACAGGCATTGTTCTCATTTGTGCTTTACCTTATAAAGTTTTAACTGCTTCCAGGACGCTCATGGCTGATTTGGTACACACGCTTTCACTCTCCTTACGTTCCTGGGAGTGGGTCTATCAGACTCTGTGACACTCAAATGGTATTATTATTGGAAGCTTGTTATGGACTCAATTATTAAGTTACTTTCTTTGGCTTTTTACTGAAGAAAAAAATGCACTTCCTAGCATCATTAATGAATACAATTTGTACAAAACAGCAAGGTAAATGCTGCTTTGGGTAAAAATAAAAAATGTGATCTGTTCACTTCTCACTTTTTAAAATTGTTTGCCTCTACTGTCAGGTGATTTGTTAATTTCCCTTTCATTTACAAAGGTTTCTGTCCATATTTTGTACAATTTCCTTTGATGTCTACATTATTATTGGCTTTGGGCATTTTCTTTGCTTTGCTTTTAAGTTGAGTTCTACTTTTATACCAAAGTTATGCTCTGCTGTTTTAAGACAAATGCCAGCTGGCAGTAGCCAGAGACTGGCCTTCTGAGCAGTGCCTATATTGACTTTGGGGGATGTTGTCTAGCTGATAAGTTACTTCCCTCAGCTGAAGATGAAACTCTCCCAGACAGACAGAGTTTTCTGTTTGATGTTTACATGATGAAATAAACAGCACCGCTTCCCTCCTTCCATGTAAACCCTAGGACACAGCACCGGCAGAATTCATACTAGAATTTTTATTAAAATTCATGGACCACATACATTAAAAAAGGTGACTGGAAATATTGTATGCAATTCTCTTTACCTGTTAATGTCTGCACATACTTATCACCTTTCATTCAGGAAGATCTCAAGTATCATGCAAAACTCTTTCTGGGATGTACCAAAAGGGTAGTCCTCAGGGTGCTTCTTCATAAGGCATCAAGGAGAAGATACAACAAAAGCCTCCAGCTTAGTAGCAACAAAGACACAGATGGTTATTACCCACCTTATTATTTAATAATAAAATATTTGCCAAATATTCAAAAAATGATCCAGAATGATCATCCAAGACTTTTTACAGAATCAAGCAAAATGGCTACCTTCAATCAGGTGGCTATTAGATAGTTTTTATGGCTCTATTGGGAAGTCCTTCTAGGTTATTTACAAAACAAATAGCAGGGCTTCCAGTCTGGGTCCACTATAGGCTCTATGTGTAATAATAAGTATATATTATCACTTGCCCTATTTATACAAACTAGAACCAACAGTCATTTCTGTTTTTATTCAATAATTATGCTTGGCTTTCTCTTCATATTATTAATAAAGAACTAACTGTATAAAGAAAAAAACTTCTCCAATAACATTTGGTCCAATGGATCTTCCCTTCCTTTTCATTTTAGAAGCACATGCATCTGCTCCTTACACAGGTTTTCTCAATATTTTCTTAGTTTCAGACTGTGACTCTAAAGATACATTCATGGTACCTTCTCTTCAGAGAAATTAAGCATGGATTATTTGGGAAAAGCTTGGTCATGATAAAGCTAAGATTTTGTTGGGCAAATTTATGTTCTCTCATGAACCCCTGTCTGCTGAAAACACTTCTGCTCACTCTGCTCTTTCCAAAATTAGGCTGAGAAGCTAGATAGGTAAAACCTTCCCTCCAGAGGCCAAAAACTTGACGTTACTTCTGCACCCCTAAAATGGTTTTTTTTACATTGCTAGGAATAGATTAAGGGTGCAGGCTATGTTTTCTGAGGCCTTAACACATGCTCACATTTTGTCTGGGAGCTGATACGACCTGTCCACAGGCAGCAAAATATGCTCAAACGTTTTGTTCAGATGAGCAGACTGTCACCTCCCTCCCCTCTTACTCCAAATGCAAAAGTTCCATTCAGCTTTTCCTCCTCTTCAGAGGAACACATTGAATCAAGCTATAGAAAATAAAGCATTCAGGGCAAATGTTGAAAGCTCCAGGAGGAAGAAATGAACTGTCAACTTCAAAGAGAAAAGACAGCACTAATCTGAAAAAGTTGTCTCAGTGAAGACTTTTTTTTTAGGGAGTATATTTCTTTATTATTTCAATTATTACAATTTCCTGAATAGGTTGAAGGTCATTCATAATTCACACTTCTGTCATTTTTAGGCATGCCAAATGCAGTCTATTAGGTATAAATAAAACTTCCAGGGCTTAAGCAGGAAAAATAAATGAGTATTCATAACAATGAAGCCTTGTTCATCTTTTTAAGAGTAAATTATGTGTTTTCTTTCTTTCTTTCTTTCTTTCTATTTTCCATGTATACACTAAATTTTCCTTCTGTTTCAATAATGTGAGTCTTAAAATTGATTCAAGCATAACAAACCAGTCTTTAAGGCTGTTTTGACTGACTCTGGATTTGTGTTAGATCATGCATTATTACCATTTATAAATGCAAATGGTAACATCATGAAGCTGATGGCGGATCTAGATAAATACAAGCCTTGATAATGTCAAATCGAATTGGCTTGAACATCTATTAATTTCCTGTCAGAATACTTAGCAGTGTCCAAACTTGTGTTACTGCCAGCCTTTTACCTTAAATGCTAAAAAGAGAATATTTAATGACATATTTAATATCAATTCCAATTCCACTTATATTTTGAGATTCATGTAACATTATGTACAGTTATGTTACTGAAATATTTATAATTAAAATGAATCATACATTAAATATTCATAGCACACATAATTATATATAATGAGATTAATAATGTTTTATACAAATTTTAAAATTTCAAAATATATGTATTATCACCTTTATATTTCACATGTAAAATATATAATATAACTAATCATGTATGTGTTTATATATATCATTGTTTGAAATGTATTCCTTAAAGTCTAAAACTTGTTAAGTCAAATCCATAGTGCCTTTTCTCCTTAGCTGTGCTATGTGATATCTGAATGGACATTCCCTTCACATTTGGAGTTGGTTACAGAGTTTATGATAGATTTAGTATAGTAATAATGTTCAGAGCATTTAACTCCTATCTTCTTGTATAATATATTTAGCCCTTAAGTTGTGAATTTTTCCAATAGCAAAAGGAAACAATCTTAGTATTATTTTCAACTGCTTTAATGATTTAGTGATTAAAATAAACAGTCAGCAATTTTATGAGTTCTCATAAATTTTTAAAATAAAAGAATGTGAAGAAATGTATTGTTAAAACATTTCTATAAATACTTATCTTTAGAAATTGAAGTATCTGGAGAGCCAAATATAATATCCACACTTAAATGAAATATAGCATTCTGGAAAAATAAGAGTCCAGCAAGATAAGCAAAACTAATTTTTATGTGATAAAATTAAGAATCTATCTCAATTTTCAAAAGTTTTAACTATATGGAGAATTAGATGATATGCAGATCATGTCTGGTGTATGGATTTTAGTATTAGCTATGAAGTACAAAATCCTGGAGGAATTACAATTTTAAAATATCCATCATGTTCTCATATTTATGTTTATATGTCAAATTGCCGTAAAGAGTAAAAGTAACATTTCTAATAAATAAATTAATAAATAAATAAAGGATTCATCATGATTTTTTTTTAAATTAGAACTTTGTTATATTAAAGATTCTGTTCCTCTATTTTATCATTTTATGTTGCAAATAATTGAAATTTTGCTTCTAATTGAGTATTCTGAGACAGCAAAATAATAAATCAACAACTGTTTTGTATCAAATTTAAGTAAAGTTTTTGAGCATTTTTTATATGCATGAGTTCATTATATATTTCAGATGCAGAACACATTACTTTTGGAGTCAGATAATGTTTTACTCCAAAAAGCAAATGGAAAGAAAGAGCTGATGACGTTTTAATGAATTTTAGCAGAAGAATCGATCCCTTTTATTTTGCTCCAACACAAAAATAAGAGTAGTTGCATCGGTGTCTCCACTTGTGGTACATAGCTCAGAGGACGTGATCCCCAGGACCACAAAACTTTTCCAGTAAGAAAAGTGTTCATGAAAATGCAGAGATTTTAAAGATTTTGAAAATGCACTGATTTTAAAGACATTTAAAATCCAGTAAAGCATACAATCTGCAAAAATTTATATAAACGACTTCTGAGATTTGCTGCATTTTATTTGCTGAAAGATCTGTTTTATAGCAGAAAGGAATAGATATAGTGTCTTCTGAAAGGCTTGAGTTCTCCAAGATATCCTATCATGTCCCCAGGGGTTGTTTTGCGACATCAAATTCTCATTTTGTTTTATTAGAAGCTATTGTTCTCATTTCTCAAAGGCTTGTTAGCTTATGGTTGTTGTTAGAAAGCAAACTGATTTACCTGTGGCATCTTTGTATGCAACTGTTCAAATTTTGCTGTTGAGATACTGTATCTAGAGGAGTAAACTTAATTTTATGTAGGTGCCTTTGGAATCCTAAGCAAGGAAAGATAGTGAAGACTGACAGAGGTAAAACACCTTGAGAAAAGGCCTAGTTTTGTAGGGGCGTGGTAGGTGGAACTTCGAGGCACATTCTTATTGCTATATGAGGTAGCAAGCCCAGAATTTGCCCTCATTATGTCTGGAGCTTGCCAGTTCTTTTCAAACTTCAGTTTCATGAGCACCATAAAAATTCACTTAAAATCGAAAAGAACACCCTGAAGTTAAAATCCACTCTGCTTTGCCTTGCCTTTCATGGTCTGGAATGTCACCTTTTACCTCCTGTAAATAAAGCCAACATCAACACTCTTCCATGCCTTTTATTTTTTATGCACTCAATATTCTTCACATGACAATCTGGCCACTTACAGGGAAATTACGGTGATGATCTATGTCTTTGCAAGGAGAATTGTCTTTATAATATATAGTTACAGTGTATCCGTCATTTTCTTTTGTTCCTTGGACTATCCACATTGGTTTGAGTAAATCTAAAAAGGAATTAAAAGAGACATGATTAATAGTGGACTGGAGGGAAATAATGATATCATAATACTCTCTTAAAATGACCTGGCATGTGTGTCTGTGTAGCATTCCCCAGCAGAGACAATTGTACTGTTTTACTGCCTTGCAGGGCATTGTCTCTTTAACCTCACTGTTTCCGAGAAGCCACCAAAAGTTTTAATATGTCACAATTCAAATGTCAACATGTTGTTGGAAAGGAAACTAATAAGTTAAACCTGTGAAGGATGCCAAAAAAAGAAGTGATTCAAACTGTTGAGAGAAGTCTATTGTTTTGTAAAGGGAAATAGAACTTTAGGATAAAACAGAGTGCTTACAAGTGTTTAACTGGAAGGGTTAGGGAAAAAAGCAAATTCGCTCATTATTGTTCATTTCTTAATCTGCTAAGTTTTGAGAAGAACCATTTCTTCTCAAAACTCCAAAACTAATGCGAAGGTTAGGCATCAGAGACAAACTACAGATTTACTGTTTTTCATAAAATCAGTTCATTCAAGGCATAAGTTTCCATAGTATGGATTCTATCCTTGAACAGAGAAAAACTTAGTTTCCATGAGAAAATTGTGTAGCCCCACTTTATATTTGCCATTATTTTCTATGAAGAAACTCTTAAATGGTTAAAGTATTATTGAATAAAAAATTATCTTGATAACAAAGTAACTAAGCAGAAAACACTCCTCACTGAGGTATTTTTCAAATGTAGTACAATTTTGTGCTGTGGTCTTTTTATAAAAAAAATAAACAATTGGACGTTAGAGCCACCTACTGGAATAAAGAGGCACATGCTTATGTTCCATGTTCCCAGCTTTTCAAAAGATAAACAAATATGCAGACACACTTAAAGTATGGACGTTTTTCTTGATCCTATAAGGTACTGATTTGCCAAGTTTTCTCAATATAAAATCCCATGTGAGTCCTGCAAGTAATGATAGTTAATAGTACTATCGTGTACAATGCTTTCACTTCCTATTACCAGTTGGTTCCTATTTACCAATTTGTGTGTGTGTTTTCTTTCTTTCTTTCTTTCTTTCTTTCTTTCTTTCTTTCTTTCTTTCTTTCTTTCTTTCTTTCTTTCTTTCTTCCTTCCTTCCTTCCTTCCTTCCTTCCTTCCTTCCTTCCTTCCTTCCTTCCTTTCTTTCTTTCTTTCTTTCTTTCTTTCTTTCTTTCATCTCTTGGGTTTTGTCTTTGGTGGTTTTGTGAATGTTCATGGATAAGTCTTACCCAGATATTTAGAATATAAGGGTCAGATTTTTTTTTTTTTTGTGGGGGGAAGGCTTTGCAAGGACATTGTGGCAGAATGTGACTAATAGTATTTTCATGTGGTTAATCATGTAGCATCACTGTTTTCTTCCAAAGTCTGTCTGGTGATGAACACTGTTGCTTAATGAATCTTAGAATAAAGTAAAAAACTAGGAATTTTTTATGGTTAAATTAATGACCATCTTGAAGATTTTCCTGCATAAATCCTATTAGAAATTTAACAATCTCTGGTTCCTGGAGGTAACCATTGGTCAGTGACTTGCATAAGTTCCCCAGCTGCTTGAGGAAGGGTAAGCAGCTCTCGAAATTTCTCATCAGGCCTCTCCACATTGGCTCCACTGCTTTCCCATCAGTCAGTAACAGATCTATTAAATTCATCCTGTCTTTGGCACTTCTCTAGGAAGCAAGGAGAATAAGCACCACCCGTGGTAGCCTGAAAAAAATGGATCAGAAAAGGCCTAACACCTGTTACCTGCCTTCGAGGAAGTACAGTCAGGCACAGGGGAGTGAGAAGGAAAGCAGGTCCTGGGTCAACAAAAGGGAGGCTCAGGGTTTTAAAAAAGAAGACATGTCCTTTGATTCTGTTCTGTTGAGACCGTGCGAATTTCTTGTATCATATGTTTCCCACTTGTTAACTTCTGAAATTCTGCTACAGAGATGTTACTTTTGCTAACTTGCTAAAGGAGTTGCTCAAGGTTAGATGGGTTATCTGCCTCCTACCAGATAATGAAAGTCAAGATTTAGCTCTGCCTATGCGTGGTTTGCTAGGTGCTTTGACAAATTCAGAGACTGGAAAGTTCTTTATTAAACATAGACAGGATATAGGTAACCCAACAAACCTCACATTAAGGAAATTTGATTTGTGAAGTCATATTTGGAAAATATTTGTGATCTGGCTTGAAAAATCACACCTTTCTGTTTGTCACCGGAGAATAAGTCACAATTCATTTGATAATGAATGTTAGAAAGAATATGTTTGTTAAGATAGAATGTTGGGTGTCTCTATATATATTCTGTCTTTTGCCAGTACTCACTTCTCTCTTTTCTACCCTATTCTTTTGATCTTTGAAGATATTCTATAGAGTAGTCACAGACATTGCACCGGGAGAGGAGCTCCTGCTGTTCATGAAGAGTGAAGACTATCCCCATGAAGCCATGGCGCCTGACATCCACGGTGAGTGCCAGCCAGCAAGTGTCTGTCATCCTGATTTGTAGATTTGCAACATAATGTTGGTCAAAGTCCATAATATTTGGTGTTTGCTTCTCTAGCTATCCAATATTGGTGTTAACAAATGATTAGTTCTCTGGTTGATATTATGATGAAGTTAAAGTAAGGAGAAGACTGCCCTGAAGTGCAGCCCAAGGGAATTTTGAATATTTGATTGGAGACATCACCTTAAGCTTTTTGTCAATGCCTTAGACAGTGAGAACCCTTCCAACATGGGAGTCACTTCAGGAGTCTTGACTTGAATTTTCCTATATCTTGCATGCACACACACACACACACACACACACACATACTCTCTCTCTTGAACATCTTGCTATAAAGGTATTAATTTTCTAACTTGCTAAAGGAGTAGCTCAAAGTTAGCTGAGTTATCTGGCTTCTACCACATAATGACAGTCAAGATTTAACTCTGCATGTGTGTGGTTTACTAGGTACTTTGACAAATTCAAAGGAGAAGAAAGTGTGTGTGTGTGTGTATATGTATGAGAGAGACAGACAGAGAGAGAGAGAGAGAGAGAGAGAGAGAGAGAGAGAGTTTTTCTATGATCCCATAGGAAGAGAGAAGGGAAAAATATAGATGAAATAATTTTAGAGCTAGCAGAAGTTTTAGTTTCCAGAGGCCTATTCTAAATCAGAATGTGCAATTAAAATAATAATTAATACATATGTTCAGGTAAGATTAGGGGAAAACTGTACTTGCATTCATTTATATCATGGGATGAAAATTTAATATGTGTTTCTTTCTTTTTCTCTCTCCTAGTGTGTCTTGGCTCAACATAATATATTGGCCACTTTAGCTAATATAGTGACAATTTGTTATTGGAAGGACCAATGTTTCAATGTGATTTGTGTTTTATGATTCTTGAATTTACCTTAGGAAATATATAATAAAGCATATGCATTGCCCATTTTGCATATGCCAAATATTACTGTGTTTTCCATATTATTGTCTGATTTCATCTTTCACACAGAGACAATCTAACGGGGGAGGTGGGATCACATTAATTTCCATACCACCAGCATTCCAGAGGGAAGAACTCTGCTTCTGCCTCTGTCCCTGTAGGAAGGAACCTGCTAGGATCCGCAGGCTCTCTTGAACACTTCCTTTCACTTAGGTCAAACTATGTTCTGCCTCATTACAGCTGTATCAGTTATATTTTGGGATAACCACTGTTTGTCACTTATTTTTCCTTAGAAACTGAAATTCAAATAGCTTTGAAAATCTAGAATTTCCAGTTGGCCTGGTAGAGTTTGAGCTGGAGGGAGGAAGTTTAGCCAGTGGGAGAGCACACTTCAAAATTGGTTGCTGAGATAAGAAAAATGACCAGGGCTTTCTCTGACGTTTTCATACATCCATGAATGTTATATCTAAAGTGCTTACAGGCAATTATGTTTTGAAATGTGAATGATTAGTTTATTACTGCAAAAAGGCCTAAGTATAAGTGGCCATTCCTCTTTTAGGGCTGCCATTCCTAAATTATCTTCTTTTAAAATGTTTTTAAATTATCTGTTGCATCTTATTTTGAATGGATCACATCCATGTTCCTGTATACACTATATATCTCTATATAAGTCTAAGTAACGTGACGAGTAAGATCACTTGGGCACGAGTGGTAGAATCAGCACCCAAAGTAGAGTTGTTGTTGTCTGTTATGTGGTCTGGAGGGTTTTATTTTCTGTTTAGGCTCGTGTCTGACATCTAAATACAGATATTAAATGGATGAATAGAGTGTCACACACTATGGGAGATGCTTCCTCTAATGAGCTACTATCATAGAGATTACTGCCTCTAGAGTTGAACTCACTTATTTCAGAATCATTCCCTCTTCCTTAATTCCCTGTATCCAAAGTAGACAAACTGTTGAGTCTGTATGATTCCTTCACCTTTTTAATCTCATTTTTATGGATTTAGTTTAAGTAAATCAGTATTTGAGGTGGATTACACAGAGAGGCATTATTGGGGTATCTGCTGGGATTCTCACAGCGGAAATGGCCAAAATGATTCTAAAAACCAAGTCTAATATGTGTCTGCTTTTTAACTTGCAGTGCTTTACTGTTCCCTTTTTTATATGGACCTAAATAGTCCCTTGTGGCCTGCCAACCACACTATGCACCACTCTGTCCTTACATGCATTCTGTAAACCTGCCACATGTTGCCACAAGTTTATCTTTCTGTGAAAGTGCCATGTTCTTTCATGACTCCTTCATGCCATTCCCAAGCCAGAGATGACTTCTCCTCAGCCACCGCCTGGCTGATTCTTACTCATTACATTGCCTTTTCTGAGCTACTCTCCCTCAGATTGGATGGACTAGGCATATTCCTCTGGGCTTCTGTAGGCCACATCCATGTATTGGTCAGGAAGTACCTCATAGTTCTTTGCTATGTGTATATCTTTGTGTGTGTGTGTGTGTGTGTGTGTGTGTGCGCACATGCACACACGCAAATGTGTTAATTACATAGCAAAGTGCGTGGCATTTGGTAGATGACTTAAATATTTCCTCAAAAAATTTCATCTATAGGTCTATAAAGCAGGCATTATGCATCATGTTGTTTGTTTTGGGTGCTTTTCAGCATGCAGTTCTGTGTGTGATTGCAGCTGCATGCAGGGTGTGGCCTCTAGAGTAGGTTCACAAGTATCAAAATGGAAAGATCAGAAGACTCTATTATTGTTTTTTTACTTTATCGATTTAAAGTGAAAATTAATGATTTGTTAGCTATTTAATGGAACTATGTAAGTAAGCACTGGTCCAGGCATAACATAAATTGGTAATGAAAATATCTTTTATTGTGCTGGTCCCACCCCTAGGGTGCACTGAGACAGAAATTGAGACTGGGCGTGGTGGCACGCACGGTAATCTTAGCTCTTGGGAGGCTATAAGCAGGCAGATCACTATGAGTCTGATCTAGTAGTGGGGCCCTGAACACCCTGTAGATCCTTTCCTAAAACACACACACACAAAAAAATATTTTGTCGCATCCTAAGTGACAATGGATGTTGAAGCATTGCTGATTTGATTTTAGTGACAGGCTTAGTCATGACTCAGGTAAGAGCCTGTGGCCCTGTGCCTTCTAGGTAACATGACAGTGGTCGAGGGAGGAGTGTAGAGGGTGAAGATGGGTTCAAATCATGACCCAATCACTGGTTCACTCCCTAATTGCTTAACTTGTCTAAGAATTGGGATAAAAATTAGACTTATATACTGTGTACTCAAGTTGTAAGGAATATCAATTATCCATGTAGTGGTTTAAAAAATAGACTATGCATAATAAGTGACAATTATTACTTTTAAGATCCTGTGATCCTAGAAAAATTTATTCATGAAGCTTCATCTAATTAACTATACTTTATCCAGAGTAATTATTTATGCTATAATTACAAATTCTCTCCTGGTTCTTTGCATGAATTTGTGATCCATGTTAAAATTGACATGGTGAAAATTACAATCACCTAATTTAAAGTAGATGTTACATAATGTAATAAGACAGCTATTTGTGTTTGCCATTCCTGACCTCAATGTTGAGTCCTAGTAACACATGAATTCTTTCCACAGAAGAACGGCAATATCGTTGCGAGGACTGTGACCAGATCTTTGAATCCAAAGCTGAACTAGCAGATCACCAAAAGTTTCCGTGTAGTACACCTCATTCAGCATTCTCAATGGTGGAAGAGGACTTCCAACAAAAACTTGAAAGTGAAAATGACCTCCGAGAGCTACACAACATCCAGGAGTGTAAGGAATGTGACCAAGTTTTTCCTGATTTGCAAAGGTTAGAGATAGCTTGTTGTATCATGAAACTTGTATTTGCTCTGTAATAAACTGATATGCTGAATTTTGAGAATTTGGAAAATGCAGAATTTCAACATACTAATGGCACCTTCAGAAATCACTAGATTTACAATGAAGATGAAACAGGTTTTTTTGTTTTCAGGTGGATTTTTTTTTCCTTGTTTTTTGAAATAGGGTCTCGCTATGCAGTTCAGGTTGGCCTTGAACTCATGTTTGTAGCCAAGGCTTGTCTAAAACTCACAGTGATCCTTCTGTCTCAGCCTACCAAGTGCTGAGATTACAGGCATGTGCCACCATGCCTGGCTCAGGTGGAAAAATAATATGTAATATTATTATCATTTATTTTTTGCAATGCTAAAGATCAAACCCAAAGTTTTGCATATGCCAGGCAAGTCTTATACCACTGAGCTATATCCCTAACCAAAGATATTATTATTTAGGCAATGTCAGAAATTGAATACTCATCTTTACAGGGGATGATAAGTTATAGGGAAAGAAGAGTAAGGGCTGAAAAAATGATGCTAACTAAAATAATCATATACTAAGATATAGGCTGCATTTAGACAAATTTAGATGATAAAAATAAAGACTAGATCTAATACTCAATGTATTATTTTTGTCATAGAGCAGTATAATGCATCGATTTAATTTGTAATAGTCATATATATATATATATATATATATATATATATATATGTACAATTTCCCAGCCTTGTATTTTTGAAAGGAAAAGAATAGGATATCCTAAGTGAACTAATTCTTGAATACCTGTTTTTGGCAAAATGGAAGTCATATATTTCAGTGATATATTAGCTTTTTATAGTCCTTTGTGTTTAAGGACATTTTAAAAATTCTGTTGTAGAGAATAATTGTAGAAGCTACTGTTTCGATACTACATAGACAGTTGCTCAAAAAGTTTGCTCTTTTAAGATCAGATAACTAATAACTACCCAGTAGGCTTTTGTTTGTTTATTTCTACCTAATGGTTTTTGCCTTGGTCCCAAAATAATTTTAATAATTATATCCATCACTTTGCTTTTAAATCTTGAAATGACTCTTGGAATGTGTAAGTGTTATTTCAGGAGAACAAAACATCATTGTATTTCAAAGACAATGGTAGTGTAACAACTGGCCTTATTTGAGTATGTGAATTGCTTAGAGTTGGTCTCTGACAAAAGACCTGCTTCAGTTTGCCACTTTGTTTTCTTTCTTAGAGGCTCCTTTCTCCTTTGCAGCCCCATTTACTGTTCTACATCATCTTCTTGTTAGGGTTCTTTAAGGAAAGGATTTTTCCAAGTATTCATTAACTTAATGACATAAATGATTCACGTGCTAGCAAGTCTAAGTCCACAACACGTGCGCGTGTGCACACACACACACACACACACACACACACACACACACACTGTTTTTAGGAGATTGAGTCAAATGAATACATCTCCAGTTTTGGAAACTTAGCCCTAATTTAGCTTCTAGAGAGAAAACACTTTGGAAAGTAAGAGAGCTTTCTGACACCGTTTATACTGAGTCTACATAGACAATACATTTGTTATATATGTTTGTAAAATGAAGATTGCTTATCAAAAAAAGTTCCAGCATGTTTCTCACATATAATAATGCCTACATTATGAAACAAGTACAGGTAACTCATACTAATGAGAAGAAAATGTATTTGTACTACAAATGTTATTACTTGTGCCAGAAATTAAGTATGCTTTCTTCAGTTTTATTATAGACAGTGTTACAAGCCACAAATTAGCAAATTAAATAGTAAAATGAAACACTTCCTATTGAGAGCACATACAGAAGCGTTAGGTGGAGAAAGTTTCTTAATCTACCTAACTGCAAGATTAAGCCTGAGTCAACTCTACTTCATGTGAAACCAATGGTCAGCCTAGTTGATGCAGTAAAGCATTCAGTGGCAAACAATAAGTGACCTGTTGAAACTTACCTTGTGATCCCCACCAGATGGGATAGAGCGCACTATGATTCAGTCTTTGAATGCCAGTCCTACAAGTGCTATTTCTGCTTATAAGTTTTGTAGATAACCACAAACAGCAGCTACATTCTCAGAATATTTTCCACCTTACTGAATTCCATATTGTTGCTGTATTTTTTTTTGTCTTTTTTTTTTTTTTTCCTTTTGCAGTACCAGGTATCAAACTTGGGACCTTGTACTTGCCAGGCAGACAAGCACTTATGCCTCTAAACTTCTCCCCAGCCCTGTCACTTTATGTTTTAAATAAAGGAAAATTCTGAGCTTGACGTGATCCATTCTTTGGTTGAGTATCTCTTACCTGTAATCCAGACATAACACACAGAAAGTAAGGAGAGGAAAATATTTTAAAAGACCAGGATATAAAGGTTGATATATAGGTCAAAAGAACCCAGAAGGTGAATAAAGCTCTATAAATTGTTATTAAGTGGCAAAGTGTCATTAACAACTAGCTGGATTTCATCATAAAGCCAAACAATATTCTTAAAGGAAGAAATAAGACTGAATGTACAAACTGAGCCATACATTTGGCAGCCTATTTCAGGGTTTAAGATCTAAGCTACAACATTTTGGGGTATATAACACAAAATTGTTTGCCAGCACAGTGAGAACTGCAATCTGAACCATGACTCTGGAGGATGTCCCCGACTCGATTCAATGTTGACTGCAGTTGTTGTTATCTTTCTCTTAACTCTTTTGTTAGCTTTTCAATTTCTGTAACAAACAGAAGATTGCATATTATAGATAAAGATAGGGCTTTTCTTACGACGCCCCATACCTGTTCTCTCGTGGTACCTTGTGTTCACTGAGATATCTCCACTTGTGGTCAAACAGAATGGCACTTGCACCTTGATTGACTCAGAAGGCATAAAAAATGAGTTCAAGTGCCAGTGTGAATAGAGTGTAGGGCGGAAGCTGAGGAAGAGAACAAGGGTGGGGAAGGTATTTCTGATTTACCAAGATAGGAGAGCAGGCACTTCATTTTCTTACACAAACTCCCACTCCCATATAACACCTTCCTGGCACACAGAGATTTTTACCTGGTAGACAAAGAATGAACATTTGCTTGCTTGGTAGTTGAGTATTTTAAGATAACCTTCTTATTATTGAAACTTTCTGATCTATAAAATATTAGAGGTTGGTATTAAGAAAGCTCATTCATTCAGCTTCAATAATTATCACACAAGGGCAATCTTGTTGCAGCTATACCTGCTTTAGATTATTTCAAACAAATCATTGTGCAATATTATTCACAAGTAGTTTAGGAAGTGTAGGTAGAGGATAAGGACTCTTATAACATTAGTTCAATCTCACACTTTAGAAAATAATTTCTTGGTACCATATATTCAGGCAGAGTTCAAATTTCCCCTGTTATCTCATAATTTTTAGAATTAAGTGAAGCTTTGTAGGCATATTTTAATTTAAATGTTCCCTCAATCAGTCTCCTTCCCTGTTTCTGTATCCCTCCTTATGATTTATTTATCAAATGTTATAGATGAAATTGACATTTTTTTCTGTACAAATTGGTCTACTCTAGACTTGGCAACTTATATATTCTTGGTGGTTTTCCTTGCATTCCCTGTATTTCCTGTGTATTCATAGTTATTTCTGAAGTCTTAGGTGGAATTTAAATTGTTTCAGGGAAACATTTCATTGATGGTGTTGTTCATTTCCATCTGGAAGAAGGTAATTGGTTTCCTACATTGACTTACGCAGTTTTTGAGGCAGGGTCTCACTATGTAGTTCAGGCTGGCCTTGAATTCATTATGTATCCCAGACTGGCCTTGAACAAGAGGAGTACCCCTTACCTCATGCTGTTGAATGCTAGGATTACAGGTGTGTGCCAACATGCCTGGCTAATATTATTATTGTTAAAAATTGACTATTACTGATATTCAACTTAACCCTGCTTTGATTATTGGATTGTCAAATTGTCAGATTGACACTTTAATTCTTTTGACATGAACTTCCTTTATAAAAAATTCTTTTTTTTTTTTGGTGGAATTGGGGATTGAACTTGGGTCCTTGTGCTTGCCAGGCAAGTGCTTATTTTACTGAGCTATCTTCCTAGCCTTGAGAAAATTCTAACCATGTTTTTTTTTTTAGCTCTTTAGGAGGCCATAATAGTGCATGTACTTAAAACATACACAGTTCTTTATTTTCTCATCCAATGGTACATCTCTATCATCTATTATCTGTGTCTGTCTCCACACTCCATACATCCTATGTATTTCCCCATTCATCTCTATATTACCAAGGCCATACCCAGAAGTTGCCTCTTAAGTATCACCTTGCTGCTCTTTTTCCATGGTGACATGGATAGAAATAAAAGTATGTTTTGCATCTAGAGGGAAAAATTATTAGACAGCATGCTCCCCTATTTACTCTTAAATATTTTCTATTGGAATTTTTGTTGCTGGTATTAGCAATATGTGCTACTGTTAGAATTGTGCAATAAATCTAGAACTAGAGAAATAATGCATTGTTTACCATGCTCCTAAACTGGTGGGTAATCCATACTAGCTGTGTGGGATTTATTTTCAAGCAACAGGACTATATCATCTGTGAGTTGGTGGAAGACAGAGTCTGGGAAACAGCATGTCCTTTTGTCTATCACCATCCAGTTTCTTCTGTTCTTTTTTCCCATTTATTTTCTCCTTAATTCTTTAATTGCCAGTTAGATTAGTAATAACATTCAGTTTATGAACGCGTTCTTTGTCACATGTTTTACTGACTCAATTGTTCTCTTAACAGCTTGGAGAAACACATGTTGTCACATACCGAAGAGAGGGAATACAAGTGTGATCAGTGTCCCAAGGCATTTAACTGGAAGTCCAATTTAATTCGCCACCAGATGTCACATGACAGTGGAAAGCACTATGAATGTGAGAACTGTGCCAAGGTACAGTGAATTTGCAGGCTCCCTGGCCTCTCTGTCATTCAGCTCTCTATTAATCCATCATTTGCTGCGATATATGAAAACAAGCCTGGAGAAGGGAAACTATAAATATCTTGAGAAAAGTAGACTGAGTGTTGTATGCTAAAAGGTATTAGTAGACTGTATAAAAACACTTAGTGAGTATCCTTTTATTTTTCTAAGGGTGGAGTTGGGGCTTGATGGTGAGTTCCAAAACTAGGTGTCAGACATCCTTGGTAAATTCCTGGTTCCCCCACAGATTTGGTAGCATGGGGTTGTATTATAGCTTTATGGGGAATGAGAATTTTATCCGACTCACATTACTGATTTCCCGCAGTAGCAGTCTGCGAGGAGGTCGGATAAACTTTCTGAGTGCCTATTCGGAAACAATGGGACACTCCTACGTTGCAGGCTTTGCACCCAGCTCCTCACTAGAAATCATGATTTGGTCCTAGTGAAGGCAGGTAAAGGTTCTTAGTGGTCAGTGCTGAGCAGCATAAATGAAAGTATAAAATGGAAGTATTCAAGGTAGATTGTGACTGTGAACTGTGGTAACAATACAAACTTTTGATTTTCATGCTTCTTAAATCAGAGATGTTCTGATATTACTAAAGTCACTTCCTTATTCAAGAAGACTTTTTGCAGCATTGAATAACTTTACTCATACCAGTGGAAACTGTAATATTTGAACTTATCTTTAGGGCTATTTTGCTTCTCAATGACTTCCTTGGCTTTTTAACTAAACAAAATTTTTAGTA
The DNA here is from genome assembly GCA_004027025.1 of Myocastor coypus. Classification (NCBI taxonomy): domain Eukaryota; kingdom Metazoa; phylum Chordata; class Mammalia; order Rodentia; family Myocastoridae; genus Myocastor; species Myocastor coypus. The sequence goes on from PVJA010000268.1 coordinate 144,307, forward strand.
TAATGTCCAAAGTAATAGTTTTAGCTTGCTGGTCACTTGCTGAAACACTGTGTTAGAATTCAGCCACAGAGGGAAACATTTTCAATGAACTTGTATCTTTAATCCCTTCAAATTCTGTACTGGAACAATACCCCTTTATTTAAAGAGTGAAAATGGCACATTAAGTTAATAATGGCATGGTCTGTATTTTTTATTCCATTATAATCACTGTAAATAAAAAAGGCCTTGATTTTTGCTTACTAGTGCCATTCATTGTTTCTTTCTGTAACTGATACCTGTGGATATTCTGCGCTAAGGATATAGAACTGAGGTATTTATAGTGCTACCCTAGAGGAGATCACACACTGGAGATGTGTCTCTCTGTTTCAGTCTTTGGAGAAAAACAACATAAACAAAATGAATAAATGAAATAGTTTCTTCCTAAGTTATCCCTGGTCTTTGTTGTATCCTTGGATTAAGTTTCTTGATTAATCAGTACTCATTTCCTAGCAGGTTTTCACGGACCCTAGCAACCTTCAGCGGCACATTCGCTCTCAGCATGTTGGTGCCCGGGCCCATGCGTGCCCGGAGTGTGGCAAAACGTTTGCCACTTCATCAGGCCTCAAACAACACAAGCACATCCACAGCAGTGTGAAGCCCTTTATCTGTAAGTTTGGAACACTCCAGCCCTCCTTCCTGCATCTGTCTCTCCTTCAAAAGGTGTTGTGATCAGGCGAATGCCCACATATGGCCTTTAGGGGGTCACTGTAATAGCTGTTATGATGTCATCCAGTAGAGCTATTTTCTGTTACAAGAAAATCTTTTATAATCAGATCCATGATGTTTTGCTTATATCCCTGGGGCGTTTTCTTTTAGATGAAATCAATAGCAGGTAGAGAAAAGAGAAGTTGTTAAATAATGAAAGGGAACCCTTCCCATGTTTTAGGATTTAATTGAGACAACCAGATTTGTCTCACACTGCAAAGCTTCATGGCTTTGTAAAATAGCAACTAGCAGATATCACTAAACAAGATGAAGTGATTAAAAACATGCTTTGGATCAGAAAGAACTGGAAGAACTCCACCTGGCAAGTAGGCTTAGGAGTTTGTGTGTGTGTGTATGTGTGTGTGTGTGTGTATATGTGTGTGGAAACAGAGAGAATAAAATGCTCTTTTATCTACCTCTTGTTGCTTCTCACAGGATAGGGATCAGTAGTTCTCTAGTATTTGAGTAGCAGAACATTTTTACTCTGATGCCAGACCTGCTGCTCCTCTTACCTGAGGTACTAAAGTGAGTTTACAGGCAACATGCTTTGAGGAGACAGCCAATCTGCCCACCTACTTAGAACATTAGAGCACTTTAGTAACACATTTCAAGTAAAGTAAAATTGTTTTGCTTCTATCCACCTATTCCTGTTCCCTGTGTTGCGCCTCAGTATTTCTTTAGGGTCAGCTACTCTTGGTCCATCTGGGCAACATCTCTAGGCTTCTTTTGTCCCCTGGTTTAGTTGGGCTTAGCAATCCAGTGGTTCACTGAGTTGTACTCCAAAATTCAAAGTAGACATTGAATCCCAATATACAGAGAGTTGGTTGAAAGTATACTTAGTACTTGCCAACACTGCTAATTTAGGAAACCTTTAAATTCCATTTCCCTAACTAATATTATGGATTGTAATAGGCATATGAGACACTAGTATAGGACCTGGTGAAAAAAAACCCATAATATTTGGGACCAACATGGATATGCCAAAGAATAACTCTCTCATTGTTTGCCTGGACACAGCTTTCTTTTGTGTTTCCACGAAACAAGCTTTTTTCTTCCTTTTTTAAAAATCTTATGGTAGAGCCTGGCTTTGCTCAGATGTTCTGTTCCGGGGGGGGGGGGGGATGAAGAGTACCAGCAGACCAACAAAAAAGTGCTCTAGTCTCCGGGGAAGCTCTTTTGAAAGTCACGAGATGTGAATTGTGCAAAGAAAATTTTAGACTTCTCCTCCCAAAAAACATTCATGGCTCTAGGCCATAATGCTCTGAAAATATACTTGGAAATGCTACAGACATTCAATGTTAATTTTTCAGAAATAAATGTTGGTAAATTTGATTATATTTTAGTGAGGGAAAAAGAGAAGGGATCACAAGGAATTCTGATCATCTACTGAATGCATTACTGTTTAAAATAGAAGGTAGGAGATATAGATAAAATAGAAGGTATCACCTGAGACTGTGAGATCTATAATTTTAGTTGTGTTGAAATGAAGTGTTTCACTTTAAAGTGCCACCGGTTGTCCTTGTGCAACCAACTTGCATAAAGTATTTCCTATGAATACATTTGAAGTAATTATTGATAAATTTAAATAGCAGATGGCATTCTTCAAATATAAAATCTGACAGAGAACCATGGCGTAATTATAAATAATAGCTGTGTAATTTCAGAACAAAAGAGTTTAAGGATCAGGGGTTGGTGTGGAGACTGGAGTGGAGGAGGTTCACCTAGGGCTGATATCTGTTTCTCACCAGAAGGCCACACACCACGGTTCACCCCCACTAGTGTGTTTATGGCAACTGTCTCTTATTACATTGTGCCGCCGAGCTGGAGTCCAGTCACCAGTGCTGAGGTAATTACTCACTGCCTTTACAAGAACCTCTACCCTTCCCAAATAGAAACCACATGCTCTAACAGTCTGAATGCATTCAAAATACCTCTTAATTTGTTTAATAAGTAGAAAAATGCAACGTTAACTGCTGGCTAATTCCTTAATATTGGGAAAATTACAGTAGAGTAAAGACTTCAACATCAATTGCATCAGTGTACTTGGAGATTTGGTGTTTTGTGGTATCCCAGGCCAAGCCTTCAAGTGCTGAAAACAAAGCCTGTGCCTAAGGCAACACTCCAGTTTCTGTGTTGTTGAAAGTAGACCCAGGTACTGCTCAGCATGTAACAAAAGGTACAGCAGGGCAAGTCAGGTGCACCTTCTGTGAACACGAATGCAGGGAAGTCCTTAATGTTCTTAACGCTGTCCAGCCATAAGAAAGTAGAGAGCACCATTTTCTCAGTGAACATTTCCTAGCCTTCTGAAAATACTCCTGATCGAACACTCATCAGGACATCTTCTCATTGTTTTCTAATCCCCAGAGGAGAGATGTTGCTTTCTTAACAAATTTTTATAATTGCAACATTTTGCTGACTCTTCTTGTTATTCTTCTAACTGAATTAGTATTAATTATATGTAATTAATATATGATAATTAATATATTGTATATACTATATATAATTATGTAGTATATATTTTAAATATAATCAGTATTAATTATATAAACATAGTATGGGTGTTTTACCCTCTTCATCATATTACTTTAATTAATATATCAAGTAATCTAAAGAATATGTTTATCTATAGTATATGGTTATGTAGTATATATATATATATATATATTTTAAAAATTTAGAAATCTTTTATTTATGTATTTGGTACAGGATTTCCCTATGCAGCTTGGACTCCTAGTGATTCTCCTGTATCAGCCTCTCTAGCACTGGTGCTACAGGTTTATTACACCATGCCCATTTTTGGTGGCTGGTATCAGCTGTGGGCTGGCATGACATGTGATTCCGAGGATTGAACCCGAGTACTTGCACTTGCCAAGCAGGTGCTTAGACTGCCGAGCTATTTCTCCAGTCCAACACATATTTTAAAGACAGATTAGGCAATCTATTCTGGTGGAATTATTTGAAAAGAAATCACAAACATTTTCTCTTCTCTTTAAAATGTATTTTACAGCCTTTCCAGTGCTCTGAATCAGCAGCTAGTTGAAGGCTTCTTTAATATAACTTGGCATATTCATGTATAGTTTGACCTTGAGCAGCACAATAAACAGATACACAATCACTTTGTGCTTCCTGTTTGGATATGTATAGGTTAATTCAAGTTCTGTATGAATTCTGCTTGAGTGAGGTAAATCAAATCTGCTTACTGTGACTTATTTTGAATTTTTATTGATTTGATTTAGGAGCTGAAGCATTCTTTTCAAGGCAGCCTTCACAGGAAAGCAGTAAATAGTACATTTTGTCTTCAGGTTGATTTCTTAAAATAAATTTGTTTCAATGATTACATGTAAAATGTGCCCTATTTCAGCATGTTAAGCATGCACAGAAACATACAAGTAAGCTCACACATAAGGTAACTCATCTACCACAAATAACATGATGTTTAAGAAACTCATATTAAAACCCTGCTGGACTGTGAAATGAGTAGAACACTTCTTACCTAGCTAGAAGATTCTTAAGAGTTAACAGAGTTTTATTCTAAAATACACTCAGATACATTGGCTTATATGTGGGGAAAATGATATTCTACTTAACTGGCAAAGTTTTGATGCAGGGAGATCTTTTGAAGCCACACCCATGCAGTGTCCTCTCTGTATCAGAGCATTCACACACCCTCCCGTGCTTACCATAGTTGGCTGTAACATGCAGGAGTCAAGCCCTCAGATAACCAAGGAAGATAGGACAACAAGAGGACATGTTTCCCAAGGACAAGGGTTTCATAAATGCAGGAAGGTTAGCGCAGCCAGTGGTGCGAGGGGAAGTCAGAGGACGTGCTCATAGTTCATGGGAACCAGCAATGCAGGATGGGCTACATTCAATGGAGTTTCCTTTGCAGGCTTAAAATAGAGCCATTGTAAATTATGTCAGTCTTTCTCAAGTCATGAAAATGATTGTTAAAAAAAGTCTTAGAATACACAATGTGCATTGTTGTGTGGCTTTGATGTGTGAATGATGCGAGTGTATGATATAATACTGATTAAATAATGGTAGAGCAAACACAAACTTTTTCTCCAAAGGGAGAGGTAATAATGGTGAACTTTCTGGTGAAGGCAGAAATTTTCTAAAATTTTGTTGCCTCTTTAGTAGAATTTATAAAGTGACCTAAAATTTTGAGGAAGTTCCTGTTATGCTTCATACTTAATACATATTGAAATTTTAGTTTTTAAGGTTCTACCTGTACAGTTCTGGGCGGGGGAAACAATGCATGCTGAGATTTGAATTTTCCATAACTGTTTAAATACAGCCATGCAAATCATTGTGCAATGGGAATGACAAAAATATTTAAATATATATATATATATATGAAATATTTGTGCTGCCTCAAGACATTTGTCAGGTTGGATGCCTTGCTTTGGAAACTAGTGGTATGGGGTTTTCTGTGTTTGGAGCACCCAGATTGGTGCCTCCAGCTTCTCTTCCTGGCTTCCTAGTTGAAATTATTTTGGGTATACCAATTGTGATACTTGCTAAATTCAGAAGCAATTACCATAAAGCCTGAGATTCTTTTTTGTTGTTTGCACACAGGTGAGGTCTGCCATAAATCCTATACTCAGTTTTCAAACCTTTGTCGTCATAAGCGCATGCATGCTGATTGCAGAACCCAAATCAAGTGCAAAGACTGTGGACAAATGTTCAGCACTACGTCTTCCTTAAATAAACACAGGAGGTTTTGTGAGGGCAAGAACCATTTTGCGGCAGGTGGATTTTTTGGCCAAGGCATTTCACTTCCTGGAACCCCAGCTATGGATAAAACGTCCATGGTTAATATGAGTCATGCCAACCCGGGCCTTGCTGACTATTTTGGCGCCAATAGGCATCCTGCTGGTCTTACCTTTCCAACAGCTCCTGGATTTTCTTTTAGCTTCCCTGGTCTGTTTCCTTCCGGCTTGTACCACAGGCCTCCTTTGATACCTGCTAGTTCTCCTGTTAAAGGACTACCAAGTACTGAACAGACAAACAAAAGTCAAAGTCCCCTCATGACACATCCTCAGATACTACCAGCTACACAGGATATTTTGAAGGCACTATCTAAACACCCACCTGTAGGGGACAATAAGCCAGTGGAGCTCCAGCCCGAGAGGTCCTCTGAAGAGAGGCCCCTTGAGAAAATCAGTGACCAGTCAGAGAGTAGTGACCTTGATGATGTCAGTACTCCAAGTGGCAGTGACCTGGAAACAACCTCGGGCTCTGATCTGGAAAGTGACATTGAAAGTGATAAAGAGAAATTTAAAGAAAATGGTAAAATGTTCAAAGACAAAGTAAGCCCTCTTCAGAATCTGGCTTCAATAAATAATAAGAAAGAATACAGCAATCATTCCATTTTCTCACCATCTTTAGAGGAGCAAACTGCCGTGTCAGGAGCTGTGAATGATTCTATAAAGGCTATTGCTTCTATTGCTGAAAAATACTTTGGTTCAACAGGACTGGTGGGGCTGCAAGACAAAAAAGTTGGAGCTTTACCTTACCCTTCCATGTTTCCCCTCCCATTTTTTCCAGCATTCTCTCAATCAATGTACCCATTTCCTGATAGAGACTTGAGATCGTTACCTTTGAAAATGGAGCCCCAATCACCAAGCGAAGCAAAGAAACTGCAGAAGGGAAGCTCAGAGTCTCCCTTTGATCTCACCACTAGGCGAAAGGATGAGAAACCCTTGACTCCTGCCCCCTCCAAGCCTCCAGCCACACCTGCCACAAGCCAAGACCAGCCTCTGGATCTAAGTATGGGCAGTAGGAGTAGAGCCAGCGGGGCCAAGCTGACTGAACCTCGAAAAAACCATGTGTTTGGGGAAAAGAAAGGAAGCAGTGCTGAAGCCAGGCCAGCTTCAGATGGATCCTTGCAGCATGCAAGACCCACTCCCTTCTTTATGGACCCTATTTACAGGTAAGGGATGTGGGTGATGAGGAATATGAGCACATGTGTGAAAGCAGGCGTTTTTCCTGCACCTTCATGCTTTCTTTATAATTCACTGTTAATAAGAACTGAGAAGTCATTTGATCTAATGGCTGAAATTTTTATTTGAATGTTGTTGGAACTTTTTTTTTTTTGTATTTTAAGGAAGGATCTATAGGGTGTTCAGGGTCTCACTACTACATCAGACTCATAGTGATCTGCCTGTTTACAGCCTCCCAAGAACTGGGATTACAGGTGCACACTGTCATGCCCAGTCTCAGCTGCCATCTCAGCATGCCCCATAGGTGGGGCCAGCACGGCAGGTCCAGGGATTGAACCCCTGGCCCCTGTGCCTGCTTGCAGGCACTTTAATCCACTGAGCTATTTGGCCAACACTCGGACTTATTTTTGGCTATCTCAGAAATTGGGGTATTTGGAATGAGCCCACAGATCTATGTTCCTTGACAGTTTATTTTTAAACATGAGGTTTTTTGAAGTGAGAAGTATAGAAAGCCATATACAGAACAAAGTGTCAAGAAACAGAAGAATGAGGTTCCTGAGGGAATCTCAGGTTATTTAGACTATGAGGTGACAGATAGCAACAAGAGTCTATTCTTTGTTAACTTCGTGACACATCCTTTATAAAAACTGGTCATGGTCTACTTCTAAATAAATCTCTTAGACTCTGCAAGTAAACGAAATATTAATCACAAAAGAGGTTTTTAAAAATGAGAATGGTTTGCCTGTCTCTGCTTAATACCTTCATTATTCTTTTTTTTAATGTATGTACAATTTTTTGAATAAAACATGTATATTTAAAAAAGGCTTCTAGGGCTGGCCAGATAGCTTAGCAGACTAAAGGCACAGCTCAGGCAGATTTAGGGACTGCAGTTTGATCCCCAGCATGCCATGACAGCCCCACCTCTGGGGTGTATGGAAACAGTGATTGAGACTGGGTGTGCTGGCACCTGCCTGTAATCCCAGCATTTGGGAGGCTAAAAACAGGAGGATCACTACAAGTCCCATCTGTGTAGTGAGACCCTGTAGTCCCTGTAATAAATACATAAAAAATAAATAAATAAAAAGACTTCTTAGATAATGTTTTGTTGTTTTCACTTGATCCTTTAATGTGATTTTAAAATAATGAGTTTCTTTAAATTCTATGAATAATAATGGTTGTTTATTATATCAGTAAATATTACAAAAATTTTCAGTGTACTTTCTCATTGAAACTTTGAACACTGGCAAGACTTCATGGAATGTGGATAATCTTTTATCGAATGTACTCATGATGAAAATATTTTCATATTTTTATTTTTACTAAAAATATTTTAGCTATTTTATCCAGTAATATTAATGGATTTCTTATGACTTTGTAGGCACTGAAACTTTAAATTCTTTTTATTTAAAAGTCATCTTTTTTCTACCTATACTATATAGTGCACTTACCAAAAACATCTCCTTTGTGTGAAAGGTTCCCCCATTTCAGCACAAGTGGAAAAAGACAATACAATGCTGTCATTACCATATATAAGATTTCCGCCCCCCTTATCATACCTTAGTTCAGACAGCAGATCCATCACTAAAAAAAGAGAGGCATACCTTCATATTTTGTGCATAGATGTATCTGCTCATTTCCAGTACGACTGCATTTCCACAGTACTGCACCTCTGCTCTTGGTGAAGTTTGTTTCTTGGATGTTCCTTCTTATACCTTCCTTACATCAGCGAGCTTCCATTTCTTCTGTGTGTCTGGTAGATGCATTTCTGTCATTTTCTGATCTTCCTTTTCCTCTAGCTTTTATGTTCCTCCTGTGTCCCAGTTTCAGTTAAAGCTCTAGGTCCATCATTTTACTGAGCTCATGACCTAAACCCAAAGTTTAGCATCAGTTATGTTTTAAAATCTCACCATCCATGTTCTAGACATTTTTTTCCAACCGATAAAATGTAGCTATACCACCACATGCTTTATTAAGTGAAATATTATATGAAAAATATAGTGCAGCTAAAATTTCTACAAATGGTAGTGGTTTTAAAATTTTTTTTAATGGTAGTATTTTGATTCTATTTTATTTAATTCTATTTTTTATATATTTAATATGGGTCAACAGGGTCTCGCTATACAGATTGGACTTGTGGTTATATCCTCTGTTTAATTCTATTTTAAAAGCATACTTAAAAGGTTTAAAAGAGAAATTAATAATAGTAAAAGTATTTAACTCATGATATCAACTCCCTATATGTTTAATTGAAAAAAGGATAGGTAATCATATTTAATATTCAACTAGTTCCATTATTTTTTCTCCACTTATCTTCTACCTGCAGTGGTTGTCAGAAGTAGCATCTAGAACAAATGTGTGTGTGTGTGCACGTGTGTGTGTGAAAAAGTGGTTAGCAGGATATATAATTGTATAGTGTGTTTGAAAACTTGCTATTATTTTCAGATTTGAAAGAAATTGAATATTTGGGGGAATAGCTCTTTGTTAGTAAATGGCTTTGATTTTTCAAAATCTTGTTCTCGTGATGTCAGAATCACTAAGCATTTTGTCTCCATGTAAAATGGAAAGGTACTAAATTTATGACAAATTCTTTTAACTTAATGACTCCCCATTTTTCACATTTCCTCATCACTATTACTAGCCATTAAGAACTTTTCTGTTACACATAAAACCTTTCTTTGGGCTAATAGGAGTGTCTTACGTATTCTTCAAGATGTGTTTGCATTTTTATTAATGTGCAACCCAGAAACCTATTATTTGCTTTGTTGTTTTAAATGTCAGTGATTATGTACTGATTGATATGTGAAACTGATTCACCACAAAAATCTAATTTTAACCTTTCAGAGTAGAGAAAAGAAAACTAACTGACCCACTTGAAGCTTTAAAAGAGAAATACTTGAGACCTTCTCCAGGATTCCTATTTCACCCACAAGTAAGTATTTTGAATTTGAGATTTCAAACTTGTAAACTAAGTTGTTGATCCTAAAAAGCAGGTGCAATGAAATGAAAGAAATCTTGGGAACACTCGGATTTCCTATGACGCTGCTGTGGAAGAACACAGGAAATTCTAGCAGAATTAAAACCAATGCTCTTTAAAGAAAAATCAGTTAATATATGTGTAAAAATAATGTGGTATGGTGTTAAGTTATTGTCTGCTCTTGACTGCTTCTTGAAGCAAAGCGCATTTCGCAGTTAGCAGAGCTCAGTCAAGGAAGTAAATATTGAAGTTGTCTTTTGTGTTTAAAGGTTGCTGATACTAAGATAGGGATCATACTGTGAGTCGTCCCAAACTCATGAAGGTTATTCTTGTTCTTTTAGTACATAGATAAAAACAGGAAATGAGTCTACCTGACAAGTTGTGACCATAGAGGGCGAAGGAATTTATCAAGAGATCACTGGGCATTCCAGCACAGTTCTGTAATTGCACAAGAATTCACTACAAAACACAGATCTATTTGTTGAGTAGAGTCATGCTCATTTATCAAAATATATATAGTTTTTCACTCCATGGTAGAAAACAGTATTATCTAATTGGTTGATCTCTGTCTCTACACTTTAACCTGGTTTACATATCAGTCTGCACCTGGAATATTGAAAGAACAAATGCCTAAACATTTTGGTGTTTAAGTTTTTGCTTAATTTTATTTTTTTCTGAAAGAATACAAGCTATCTGTGATCTTTACAGACAGCAAAAAATTGTAAAAATGTGTGAAAATGAAGTAGGTTAGTTTATTCTGTTGAAGATGTTCAAACTGGAAAGGATGAAGCCACTGAAAATTTATGCAGACTCTCTTATAAAAAGTTAGGTAAGGGCTGGGGAGATAGCTCAGCAGTCTAAACACCTACCCGGCAAGTGTAAAGACTCAGGTTCAATCCCCAGCACTGCACGCTGTGCTAGCCACCAAAACCAGGCAAGGTGGAGCACGCATGTAATGCTGGGGAGGTTGAGACAAGAGGATCACTGTGAGTCCAGGGTGTGTAGCAAGATCCTGCACCAAATAAGTAAATAAATAAATAAATAAATATTTTTAAAAAGAAAGTTAGGTAGTTCAATTAATTAGGGATGAGCTTCTCTTTCGTCTTTTCTTGTTAGCTCTTAATTTCTCAGGTGTCTCCCCAACGCCCTAAGCCAGAGGGTACAAATTGAAATGATTATAAAAATCTGTTGCTGCCCCAGAGTTCGTGCCTGAATTCAACTTGTGCAAATATGTTAGTATGAAGTTTTAGAAACATTCTAGTTAGTGTTAACTTTGTAATAGAAGGCTAAAGAATGTTACCATTTACATGATTACTTTATAGAAAAGAACTAAGTTCCAAAACAGGTACTGTTGACCAGCAAATATTTTATATTTAGTATGATCTAAGTATTACTTATAAAGATTCTTGGACTAATATGCCTGAATATAATGTGCATTTTGTATTAGATGTGCTGAAAGTACATCATTCTTGATTATCTTCCTTTCTCAATAGAAATAACATATATTCATAAGGATAAAATATGTATATATTCAAATAGCTTTATATACTAATAATATATAATAATATATAATAATTTTGAAAATCTAGTAGTTAACCCCTGCAGAATTGATTGCTTTGGATGTCTGGCATAATGGAGATTGGGAGTGCATCTCAGAGTAACTCAGCTAATCTGACTCTGATAGTATCTTTAGCTGTGTTGCCGTGGCTGCCTAGATGTGCTGCATCAATCTAGACAATTACTTTCACAGTCATTGTTGTCCTTGGATGAAAGCCAGAAGTTTCATGGCATCAAATCCAGAGAATAGGGTGGATGAGGACACTCCATAATATTTTCAGCATCCTACATCTCCATTGGATGGCACTCAGTAACATTCACCATGTATTTGGTTTTATGTTATAAAGACACTCATGTAATAAAACTTCCAGAAGTGTTTCATAATGTGGTAAGGATGATGGGAATAAGTGTGCATTTTGAAAACAAGAGGAGTTTGAGAGAGATTAATGGCAAGATATCTTTAACCCCCCATATATAGCTCACTAACCACGTTCAACATCAAGCTTGCTGTGTTGAGGGCCTTGATGACAACAAGCTTCTACTAATAGATACGAAAGAACCCAGTTGTGGATATAGAGAGATGTTAGTCAAATGCCTTCTTTCTGTCCCCTGAGTCCAATTTCTTTGCCAGGGCTATGCCAGTTCTCTACAAGTACTTGGAAAGGCGTTTATTGTGTTCTTGGCATGACCTCACTGGGCAACAGTAGGGGTAACACAGAGCCAGAACCCAAAACTGAAAGACTTGCCTCTGCTTCTATGCCTTGCCATCATTTCATAGCTAAGTAAGTCCTCACACAAAACTCCTCATTGTTCTATATTCCTTTAAGGTATATTGCATATCCGCCTGGGTATGGGTGTCCAAGTGTGTAGACCCAGTACCCTGCAGTGCTGAAGCAGAGGGATTGCAAGTGAGAACCCTGCTGGGCAGTTTAGTGACGTAGTGAGACCCTGTCTAAAAATATGAAGTGAGAAAGTGCTGAGGATGTGGTTGATTATGAATGCTGTAGATTCAATCCTAAGTATTGCAAACTAAATAAAAAAAATTAGGGCAAATCACATGTCACACAGTCCTTTTGCACTTTTGGATCTTCCCTTTCAAAATGGAAATGATATGTGCCTGGTTTCTCAGGATTATCATACTAATAAAAATCATATGTGTAATGCTTAAAAGAGAAGTTATAAAGAGACATGTCAGTGCTTGGGAGTGCTATTCTGTGGATGAGTCTGGCTTTGTAGTTTTTGTATATTTTACATTCTGTTGGAACACCCCTCTTTATGGGAAGATCCCTAGTCACTGATAAGTGAACACTGCAATGAATATTTATTAATTTTTAGAAGGTTATTAGGTCACCTTAATACCATGTATAATAATACTACTTATTTAAAAATTTTATCAAAATATGTTGAAGACACATGAACACATATATCAAAATTAAGAGATAAATTGTTAGAGATTCAGCGTGGTGGCACACGCCTGTAATCCCAGCACTTTGTAGGCTGAAAACAGGAGGATTACTATGAGTGCCATCTGTTTAGTGAGACCCTGTACTAAACACATTTTAAAAAAGAGAGAGAGAGATAAATCCTTAGGGTTTAAGTATTTCTGTTCAAGTCTTGAAGTCACATATTTGCACCACTGGGGTTACCAATTATTCTTTTATTTTCTCTTATAAATAACCTAGTTTACTACAAGAGAGAAATAATCACTATAGAAAATATATAAGGTATTTTTATATAATTATATTTTTTATCATTGATATTATACAAACGCAGGAATTGGATTTTGCAGAAAATTTCCTGGATAGGCATTTAGTAGTTATTCATGACATCTTATTCGCAATGTAATTTTGAAAAGGAGAAGGTCATCACGGAGAAGTGAGATGGCAGGAAGGATGTTGCTGTGTGATCCCCGTGAATGTCCACGCCACTCATTTCTCTTTTGGGTACCATGCAGTCATGTTTATAGCTCGCTGGAATGGCCATAGAAATTATGTAGCAATTATCCTATTGTCAAAGTGGCTATTATTCATTGGTTTGATTTTCCTATATTTAAAATTTTATTTTTTGGGCCCGGCAGGATGGCTCAGTGGTCTAAAGTGCCTGTAGGTGGCTGCAGGGACCATGGTTCAATCCCTGGCACCACATGCTGTGCCAACCCTGCCCTCAGGGCAGACTGAGCCAGCCATAAAAATAAATAAACAAATAAAATTTTATTTTTTGGTTATTTGTTCATTTTATTTTAAAGGTTTGGCTTTCTGTACATCTGCAAGAAAGACTCCTGCTTAAGTCTGGATTTACTTTCATCACATATTTTTGCTCTTGTTTTTCTATTATCTGGTTGTTTCATCCCAAATAACTGGGATTAAGTTAATCTTTTCCCAAGTTGTCATTGATATACTGATGTGAAAATCACTTCAGTCTTTTTCTAGTCATCTTCGAGTTTGTTTTCAACAAGTGTTTCCTGTTAGCATACTTCTCCCATGATTAAGCTATCATTATTGGAAACCTATGTATCTTCCTTATGAAAAATACCAAAAACTAAGGAAAGGAAGATATACCTCCTTTTTAACAAAGAAAAACAATAAAGGGTGTAATCTTTGTGTTGACTAGAAGAGTCTTCAGCCCCCCAACATTTTCCTCAGTGAATATTGCTGTAAATTGTTATAAATAGCTAGGCCCTTAGGTCTTCGAATGAATATGAACTTTTCTGATGATGTTTCTAGTTCAATATTGTTGGCAATGAATTTCCAAGAGCATTACCTTTCTGTTACTACACTTCACAAAATATATTCTCTATCACTGACATTATAAAACACAAGGGATTGGATTTTGTAGGAAATTACTGAATTTTCAGTTATTAAAGCAAAATTTGGGATTGCTATTTAATAGTAATAATGTAAAGAAAGCATTTGCCTTGTAATATTTAGCAATAGCATGTATCTTAGAATGAAGATAATTTTCCTTTGTAACCTTTATTCTAAAATTTATTTTAAATGATAGAGGAAGCTTAGTAGTATTATAAAAATATTTAATTTTTATTTCTAAAGTTAGCACTCAAGGTACACATGCATGATAAATGAAATCTGCTGAATTAGTAAAATGTTTATCTTTCAGAGGATAGAGTTTAGTAAAGATACCAACACAGAAGTAATTTTTTGTTTTTGTTTCAATTTTGCTCCCAGTTCCAAGTGCCTGATCAAAGAACTTGGGTAAGTTTCCTACTTATGTTTTGACTCAAGTAATATAGCATTAACAAAAGCTTATCTTATAAATTGCTATGTACACATAAAGAATTTTGAGTCCCTTTCCATTAAATGGGCTTCAATAGATAATTTATCAAGCTGCATAGTATGTTTACATATAACTGGATATTTAATAAGCCATAAATAGTTCATGGAATGATTTTGTATGATGAATCTGACCCCTTCTTCCTAATAATATGTTAAGCTCTTTCTGGACACCTGGGGGCATGTTATTAAAGAAGAACTGAAATGGGTCCTTAAGTGGGAAAAACCATTGTTTGGGGGAAGAATATTAAATATGCTTTTGGTAAAGCTTTTTACCAGATATAACATGTACTGATGTGTACATACAGACTGATTGGAGTTCTCCACATATGCCAAGGCAGAATTGGCTATTGGAAAAAGACTTGTTTAAAAGCCCCTATTGAATAGATTTCTCTTAGCATTAGGTTGTAATAGTTCAACTTTAACTACTTTTTCCAGGTACCGTCAGTTTCAGTTCATTATAAAAAGGGACAGCTATTTTTTTTTTTTTTTGAGAAAGCTCTTTAAGATATAAAGAATTCTATTTAGCTTTCACCTCCATATAAAACTTGGTCAATAGAAAGAACATATATCTCAAAATTTCCTCTAAACATATGTGTATTTATTTTGTCACTCACAATTATGCTGACTTCCAAGAGATCAGGAAAAGTCATAGGATGTAAATCTGATCCCTTAAAACCATTATATAGTTACTAGGTTATTAGGAATTAATTTTAGTTGCAGCGCTTTAGCATTTAACCCATTTCCTGTGTTTGATGTCAGTTTTTCTTTATCAAGAATTTCTCCATTTTCTCTCTGTTGTGGAATATGTGACACAGGAAACGAATATTGACTTGTTTTTGTTCTGGTAAATTCATTGAAGGATTAAGTTTACATTACTTAAAAATATACATAGAGGGAAGAAAGGAGAAAAAGAGAGAGACACAGAGATAAAGAGTGAAAAGTAGATACAGAGAAAGAAGCAGATAGAGACAGACAGACAGAGATACAAACAACAAGAAACAGAATACCTTCAGCAAAGTTGTGTGATCAGTGTGGTTGCTTGTTTTCTGGCCTATATTCATATGTCCTCATTCCCCTCTCCTGGAAAAGGTCTATCCTGAGTATTTTGTCTTTAAACATTTGTCTTTTCTAAGGTCAAGTAGCTGTGTTGTTACCCTACATAGCATAACTTTCCTTTTGCTGCCTTATGAAGCTAATTCAGATTTTCAATTAGATTCTCTTGGCTTATGCTACAGCAATATAGCAACTGCCATTGCAGTGCTTTGAGAATGCTTCAATTCCATTGGCTCACAGCTCTTTTTTTAGGGCTATGGTTTACTTCTCTATTGTAAGACATATTAATAGTTGACATTAAAGATACATGTTTATAATTTTTAGTGATAAAATTGTGATTTCAGTCATGATTCCTGAATGTGATACATGGAGTGATATAAAAATAAAATAGGAATATTTGCTTCTCCTTCAAATGACCATTATTTTCAGATTTCTCAAGATTATCAAGTGAATAAATATAGAAAACTGCCTAATCTACAAACTTTCCCATGATAAGTTATTTATGAATAGTTAGTGATTTTATGATAAAGCCATGTGTAATCTAATTGTGAGACATTAAGTCACATAATTCATATTGCTTTTGGACATATCATTTCATATAATCAAGTTGTCAGTTTCATAGTTTAAATGAGAAACTTTTATGTTATCAATTACTGGTGCCAGACAATAAATATTAAGCTAAGTGGTCAGGACTCAGTTGATGATATCTTGACTTCTGAAATATATTTTAAAGTACTGACTTTATTTCACTAGAGACATAACTATATTTTTTGGTAGGAGCAAGGGAATTATATCTAAATATTAGTTTGCGTCAGTATGAAGTTAATAACCTCTTGAGGAATCAAAGGGGGGTGAAATAACTTCCTCTTCCAGACATCTGGCTGCAGATATCATCAACAACTATTGTACATGTAAATAAAAAGTACTGTTCCATAGAAAAAAACTACCATTTACTGATAGGAGATTACCCTAAGACATGAATGGGTCATATGGCAAGACATTGCTAAAATACATGATCTGAGTTTTCCCCCTTTAACTTCCGCTTTGTCAGCAAATTTCTCACTCACAGTAATATGCATGGCCTTTTTCATTTGATTTTCATAAATAAAATATGTATATATTGACCTCTGCCATATTTACCAAGTTATCTTGCTTTACAAAACATGTCAGACTTTAAAGTGAATATTGAAACTTGCTACTTCTATAAAATGTGTATTACTTCATGGAGGTTACCTGAGTCAGACCAGATAGCAGAAAAAGCTGAGGTTTTGACAAAGCTATCTTTTACTTGAATTCAATACTTTAGTCTTAAGATTTATGCTGAGGTTGATACTGGCCAAAGAGTTGCTAATTGAATTCAAATGGCAAATGTTTGTATAAGTCACTGTTCCTTGTTCTAAGGAGGATCCTATTCCTTCCAAGTGATTAAATACTCCAAGAGCAATCTCCAAGAGGAGGGGAGAAAAATTCATTGAAGTGTTTATATATCACTTCAGGTGTTGCTAGCTGGGCAAAAAGTGTGTGTGTATGTGTGCGTGCGTGCATGCATGTGTGTGTGTGTGTGTGTGTGTGTGTGTGTATGGTGTAATAGCTACTGCCTTCAGCTCACTTATCCTTCTACCCTTTTCCTCATTCCAACTTAGTACTCTTTTCACTAATACTAGAAGCCAATGGTGAGGGTGGCTTGTAGGAGAGGCACTCGGGTAGCCTCTGTTCTTTTTCCTATTACCTTTAAGAATGCCATTATTTAGTCATCAAACCCAGAATATATTTTCTTGATGGTTTTCCCAAATTGAAACACTTTGAGGTAAAGCAATCACGGTGAGCTTTCTTCAAGAGGAGCCAGCTATTAGCAGCTACTAAAGCAAGGCACATTTCTCAGCAGCCAGTTGCTCTCCAATAACTCGAAGGCTTGTAGTTTATGTGTGCTAGAGATGAAAGCTGAGAATAATAATAGTCATGAGTAAGCTATTTTCCATGTAAAAGGAAAAAAAGCACTTCTATGAGGCGTATTACTGTTGGAATCTGAGTGTGTCAGCAGGGTGGACACTTGAATGATTGAAAACTGTTAGATAATGAAACTTGGCCAAACATTAAATGTACATAAATAAAACATTCATAATCATCACCCATGTGTTTACTGTTCTTCCCAGTAAATACATCTGATCATGACTCTTACCCTTGCTTGTTACTGCTAATAAACTTGGAGACTAAAGGTCACTTTTCACTCAGATAATTTATTCTGTGGTAGATGGAATATCAAAATAACACCTGAAAGGAATAATTAGAAGGAATAAATGCAATTAAAATAGTATCATAAAATATTTCTGGATTGATTTTTAATAAATAAAAGCTAACAATGTAGAATACTAATATTCTGGCTATGTCTCAATTCTCCAGACAGAATTTCCCCCAACCTCTCTCTGAGCCGCATCATCATTCCATATCTCTGCTCTGTGATCAGTGTGTGTCAAAATCCTTCATAGTGACAAATGTGCTGTCCACTTGCATCTGTGGAGAATGTTTTAGCAGCTGAATGATTATGAGTCAAACCCTTGAGCTTATAGCCGTACTGCCTCCCAATGTGTTCACATTTGTTGTCTGACAAGTAAATGTATCTTGACTTTCCTCTGAGATTTTTTTTTTTTGCACAATGTTTGATGAAAGACATTTGGCAAATTGGCAGTGGTACCCTGTCATTGCAATGTGTAGCTAACATTAGGAGTCTGGGCATGAAATGAGAGGGCAGGTTCCAGGATCAAGAGAGAGAGAGAGAAAAAAAAGAGCTAACTAGAACATGAATAATTATGGGAACAATCAAACAATCACTAATGTCGAGGTGAGAATTGTGAGTACTCTGTCTCACAGTGTGTTCACTGAATATAAGTGTTGTTAATCTTTTAAAAAGGAAATGTGTGAGCTTGTATATTAGGTCTCCTTCTCTTTTGCTGTTGAAACAATAAGATGATCAGCCTCTTAGGTTGATGAGTTCCTTGAGTGTGTAGTTCTTACCTTCTGAGTCTGTATGTAGCTTCTGGTGTTCTGCACTAATTCTAAGAAATGCACAGTGGTTCTTTTTAATAGTTGAAAACAAACTGATTTAACAAAATATGCTTAGAGTATGCTTCGTCTACTAAAAAATGTAATGATAAACAGCTCCTGAAGAAAATGTAGACCCCCAAGCAAACAACCTTTTGGGATGAAGGAAAAGTTAATGTCTTTAACTATAGACATTAAGGATCATGCCAACTTTAAAAGTCATGCAGTCTCCTAATTGTGAATATGTCAAATATGTATGTGGCTGGACAAAAATCTAAATATGACCAGGAAAATGAATTGGGTTCTTAGGAGTAGGCAAAATAATTTTTTTCAACAGTATTTCCCTGAGAGATATTACATGAACATTTTCCCTTGTTTTACAGTATGCATACATTTAAATTATATGAAATTATTTACATATGTAATTAACTATCAGTTTCATGCCGTCTTTGTCCAGAACAAAATGTTTCACCAGACTTCTTAATCCCATTAGAACATTTGCATATTCAGTTATTAGTTTAACATAGCTTTAGGTAGTACACCTCTTATGTATTATTTTCTTTCTAGATTACATGTATTTGATGTAAACTATAACTTTGGACATTTGGTGTCCTTTCTTGCTGTGAGTTCTACTCATAGGACTGCATGGGACTCATAGTCTGTACTATAGGGTGTGATTGGGAACTACCATGAATGTCTAAATTTTTAAAAAATTATTACAGTAAAAGACACATTGTCACACTTATACCATTTTTCATTTTGCTTCTGACACAGTTTCAGAAGCCTTCCTTTGTGTCCTTATTGTATTGTTCTACTTGCCTTGTTGCTCTGAGTTGATCAAATGTTTACCATTCATGGCCAGTTTCACTTTGGGGAAGAGCCAGGTGTTGCTAGGTGTCAGAACTGGTGAATAAAGTGGATGAGGACGCAGTGTAATGTTTTTATGGTCTTGTCTTTCCATTTGGCCTTTCCAGTGAATGCAGCAGCATTCCCTCTTATCTTTTATTACACCTTGTAAATATACTCATGAATGTGGTCTTTCAGAACTGCTTCAGAAAGTGGCAAGGATAATGGGAGAAGTGTGTTGGATGTGAGGGGGCATATTTTGAGGGGAATATGGAGGTGAATGTTTTACTTAATAAATTTTATGTCCATCAAGAAAAGAATTATAAAATGGGATATGTACACACAATGCAGTGCTACTCTCCCATACAAAAAGGTACACAGGAAGCATTTCCAGAAAAATGTACGTACCCTGAGACCATAATTCTAGGTAAAATAAGTGAGACACACAAGTTATGTAGTTTCTTGTATATGAGAAACTGAAAATATGAATAAAGAGCAAAATAAAAGTAGAAGGTAGGGAGAGAGATCTTTGTCAAATAGGAAGCGTCTCAAGATGTGGGAGGAGGGGAAAAGAAGGGATAGATTAAGATGAATAAAAGAATTGAGATGTGTTATGTACCCTTACCAACTCAATACAAAGAACATAAGTGTGTCACCTGCATACACTATAAAAATAATGAAAAGTAATTAAATATTCACTATATATTTATATCAACCCTTTTATCTAGGAAAGGCAAATAAAACCTTTCTCTAAAATTTCAGTTTACTTCAATATCCATCACATAATATTGTTACTTAATTACATGAAAGTTAATTTGGCCTTATGATCTTTCAGTTATTTTGCTGTTCTGTTGTATAGTAGATTACCTTAAAACTACCGAAGGTCTTGCAAAAAAAAAAAAAAAAAAGCTTTTATTTGCCAATTTGATCATCTTATTGTTTGTTTAGTGTTTAGAGCTAAACCTGCAGTACTAAAGAAGATCACTCACTTTCCCATTAACCCTTCTGGTGTGTCAGATTATTATGGAGGAAAGGATGTCAGGCCTTTCATAGTCTTGTGCTTTGCTTTTCAGATGTCAGCTATTGAAAACATGGCAGAAAAGCTAGAGAGCTTCAGTGCCCTGAAACCTGAAGCCAGTGAGCTCTTGCAGTCGGTGCCCTCAATGTTCAATTTCAGAGCGCCTCCCAGTACCCTGCCGGAGAACCTCCTGCGTAAGGGAAAAGAGCGTTATACCTGCAGGTAACTACCAAGTTAATTATGGCTGACTTGCCAAAAATCTCCCTCTGATTTCAGAAGGCCCTGTTGTTTATTTTGCAAATTATTCTTGATTGGATGATTAATAGCAACCATGACAGATTTCAGGCACTTCAAAGTGGTCTTTATTTGGTGAGATTTAAAAATAGCAGTTTTTAAAAATTATTATTCAATGAGAATTTTAACGCAGACCATTTGGTTGTGGTAAATGAGTTTGGAGGCTTTCCAAAGACTATCTAGTTGTCTCACTTTGATATTTATGAATTTCCTTTCACAGTTAATTATTTTCAGCTAAAGGTAAAATACTACTGTCTTTTAGCATACATTTGTTAATTGTCCTGGAAATGAAAAGTAAGGCCATTCAGGAAGGATGCATAAAGTTTATCAGTGAAGAAAACTAGTTAACAACTCCCTTGTTAATCATCAGGACAGGTCTAAAGCTTATTGTCTGTTTCTGCTTTTAGTGTGTTCTTAAAAAACTAAATTACACTTAAAAGTTCTGAATTGTCTATAGAAATTGGCACATCTGACTGATTCAGCCTATCAGTTTATCTGTTCTTTGGAAAATGTGTCACTTTCCTTCCAGAAGAGTTTTTATGGAACCTTGCTAGATCGATGAAGTCTCAAGATCTTGGCTGATCTGGTATCATTCAGTGTACAGAGAATTGTCACTGGCTGACATGTAAAATGAGTTGAAACATTTGAAATATATTTACGTGAACCCAGAATCACAAACTCTTGTCATTTTTTTGATTCCCTTGTCTGGGTCAGGCTTGTAAATGTAAAGATATGGACTTAATAAAAGAGGCATATGCAGGCCATCAAAACTGATGTTGGCTTTCTTAAACTACTCGCTTATGCACAAGCAAATTCAAGCAGATCCCTTAACGCAGCCTGTTTTGCAGAGCTATTTGTATCTGTAGAATGGCTTTCTTGAAAATTTTAAATACCAAAGACGTATGAGTTCCATGCAAGATTAATTAAGTCAGTAATAGGCATCTGGCTGCTATGTGGCTTGAGAGAAGTAATGTCGACTGTGCTGACTTGCTCTTGTAAACATCTTTCCGTAACAGATACTGTGGTAAGATTTTTCCAAGGTCTGCAAACCTTACACGGCACTTGAGAACCCACACAGGAGAACAGCCTTACAGGTTTGAAAATGATTTTTCTAAATATCTTGGTAAATATTGTAAACATCAAAATGGATTTACAGGAACAATCAAAGGAGGCTCTATCTATATCTGAATGCATGTCTACTCAATGTTAGGCCAGGAAGATTTGACAGATGAAAAGTAGAAGAGGCCTCATTTCTTTAATCAAGGTTTCCTACTTCGCAGTTTTAAAGTTTTACCACAATGTTTAAGAAAAAATAAGCATTTACAAGATGTTAGTTCTTTGAGTTTTTATTGTTATTTAGTCATTGTCTCTTCTCAATGATTCGGACCCTTGCAGTTGATAAAGTCACAGCTTGCACTTTGCTTTTGCTATTCATCCACTGTGAGTGAGGGGTTAACAATCTATCCCTATGTACTTTGTTTTTCTAGAACAGCTAAATCATTGCTTCAAGTCCCAACAAGAGATTAAGGAGAGAGAGAGAAAAACTTAAATGTGGGAAGGAGAAAAAAGAAATCTGTAACTGGAGATAAAACAGAGAAATTGAGTATAGTGCAGAAAAATATTGATTTTATTGACAGTTTCCTAAAGTATCTCTTATCTGATTCTGTTGAAGGTCAAAATTAGTCATATGACAAATGGGACATATTTATTGATATTACTGTTTACAAAAGAATGAAAATAAGCAACATGGTCTCTCCCAGGTTTAAAAAATAATGTATATTGTTTAATATGCAATGCTTTATGTAAAGTACTGGGAATTTTTTAATACCTTTTATAAGAATAAATTATATTTATCTCATGTAATGTCATAATTTCATTTTCCTTTGAAATTCTTATGCAGTGCATATAATGTAAAATTATTTTGGTCTGAATACTAGCCATTTTTTAAATTCTTTTTTCCATTTTATTCAAAATAAGCAATTTATTCAGTTTTAAAGGTTTATATATAGAATACAAAATGGATAGATCAATGCTTATTCAAAAATAAGTAAAATTTTAATAGAAAAGTATAGTTATTTAAAGTCAAAATCAATGTTTTCTTTAATTCCTTGATTACCTGTATATTTTATGAATTGCTAAGCATGTATAATATTACAATTTTATGCATAATAGAATGTACTTGATACAATAGCCCTCCAAAAGATATAAAAATGATGAGTTTTAGATCGTTTCTTCTCTAGCAAAAATTTCATCTTCTAGAAATTTTTCTGAAGGAAAGGAAAGATTTCCCCACATCTAAATGTTATAATCATCCAGGTGTGGTGGCTCACGCCTGTAATCCCAGCACTCGGGAGGCTGAGGCAGGAGGATTGGTGTGAGTTCGAGACCAGCCTGGGCTACAAAAGTGAGCTCAAGGCCAGCCTCAACCACATAGTGAGACCCTGTCTCAAAAAGACAAAAAAAAAAAAATGTTATGATCAAGGATACTGGTGTATAACCAGGAAAACATATTCCTTGATTTATTCTTTTTATTTCTAAATGCAATGGCTTTTTCTTGGATGATATTTTTATACATGAATTTTCTAAAAAAAATCACAAACCAGAAATTTGTGATAGTAGGAGATTTTGATTAATGTTGTCAAGCTCTTCTATATTACAAATGGCAAAAAATAGATTTATACATGTTAACAGTGTTTAGAAAGTCTAGTATGAGAATTTAAACCCAGGTCCAAAGCTCTTTCTTCATAAATTTTCTCTTAGACCATAATTTTAAAAGTGTCTTGGAATCTATTGTCTATGTCCAATAAGTAGGAAGTCCTAGTAACATATGTGTTCATTTTAATAATTTTTTGAAACTTATTCTTGATTTAAGCAGTTCTTTAACCAGCCACCAATTTAGTGGAATAGCATCCAGTTTTTTTTTTTTTTTTTTAAATTGAGGGGGCCTGGCGGGATGGCTCAGTGGTCTAAAGCGCCTGCTTGGGGAAGCTTGGGTGGCTTCAGGGACCGCAGTTCAATCCCCGGCACCACATGCTGCACCAGCCCTGCCCTCGGGGCGGCTGAGCCGGCCGAAAAAATGAGTGAATAAACAAACAAAGGTTCTGAAACAAGAATAAAAATAATTAAAAAAAAAATAAAAAATAAATTGAGAACACTCACTCTTCTGGCCAAGATGTTATCAGGAGACAGATGTTATCAGGAGATATAGTATAAGAGTTGATCATTGGGTAGACTTTAGCAGTTTCTATATTTAGATTTAAGGTATTTACTAGATTTGGAAAATCCTCTGCGTACAACAGATAATTGAAAGCATGTCAACGTGAAATCTCTTTTCCTTATGATTTTTGGAGAAAGAGTGAAGATTGTCCTAAAGTGTTGGTGGGAATGTAAGTTTTCTTTGTTAAGTCTCAGGTTGCTCTGCTTACTTAGCACAGCAACACTGAATACAGGACACTATGCTTTTCACTGTAGTGGGGCTTGGAATTAAAGTTATTACAGGGAAGGCCATGAGTTCATATAATTTTTTTCAAAATCAGAAGTCAAGCTGATAACTACTATCACTACACTATTTTACACAAACTTATCAATGTTATAACCAGTAAATATTGAAGATGCCATGACACTTTTTATTTATTTATTTATTTATTTATTTATTTATTTATTTGTCTTTTTGAGACAGGTTCTTTCTTGCTATGCAGTTCAGGCTGGCCTTGAGCTCACTTTTGTAGCCCAGGCTGGTCTCAAACTCACAACAATCCTCCTGCCTCAGCCTCCCGAGTGCTGGGATTACAGGCGTGAGCCACCACGCCTGGCTTGGAATACTTTTTAACAAGGAAATTTAACTTAATCCTCAATTGGGTTATTCTACTATGCCAGAATAACTATCACTATAAATTTATTTTTCTCACTGAACTGACTAAATTTCTAGCATTATATAAGGACAGTTGGCAAAGCCCAAAGACTGTGAACAGAATGCAGTGATTTCTGACTTAGAGTACTTGAAATTGAGTCTGCATTCAGAGGTGGGACAAGGGCTCTTCATGTATAGAAGCATGAGTTAAGAATTTATTGGCCACTGAGTTAGAAAATTGTACTTGAAAAGCATTAGAAAATCAATGTTTTTCAAGCAAGATACACGAAAAGTACCCAAATATATGGTAAAATCTTTGTCTTCAAATGCCAATAGAGAATAACCTCATCAATTATAAACAGTACTTTTCTTCCTTAGCCATACAAGTGGGATGGGAGCTTTACATTTTACATTTTTATTATGTATTAACATACCCTTAAATCATTCCATGGTTATCAAATAGAAAGCAGAAATAATTATTCAACCAGTAATAAATGTTTCTTTTTCTTTTTTTTTTTTCCTGAAAACCTCGGCTTATTCAGAAGTACTACTGAAATTATAACACTTAAAGACAAATATAAAAAAGTTAATGCAAACATTTGCTTTCTTCCAAGAGAAGAATTTAATAGTATTATTACTGCTTTTGTGATGGCATAAAGATTATTAAAAGTCTTGGGAATTCTAATCGTCATAAGTAATGAAAGTCAGTGTCTTTGGTATCAGATTACAATGATTACATTTAATCAGTTTTGAAAGTTTGACATGTATTTTACACATTGGGGGCATATGGGAATTTTCTTTGAGATTTCAGCAGAGTAGGTAAGTTTACTAGGAAATTATTTAATTAGATTTTCTTTTTCTTTCTTTTTAACTCAGGGCTTGCCGGGCAGGTGCTTATTCTACCAAGCTATCTCCCAGCCCTAGATTTTCAATTTTCAATTTAAAAAGTGTCTTTTTATTTTGAAGAACATCTGAATTTGTTTTATGTTTGTTTGTAAAAGATTAAATTGTATTATACTAAGCCGCAGAAGGAAAACATTACTATGGTTTTTAATGTTCTGAATTTTTTCAAGCGTATTTAAAAATATTAAAATTTATTACCTTCATAAAACTGGGAATGATCAAATCACTCATACATTATTATTTTTTTAATAAAGTCATGAAAATCTTTATAATCCTCAGAGTTCATTGGCATTGAATTCTTGCCTGTGTGAATAGCACCCTTCCTGGTGCCTGGACTAAACCAACTGTTGTCGACCAGTATTTAAATGGATGACAAATTTGATCTAGGTTTTACTAGTCTTGGGAAATAGCTTTGGTTTGCTGGCACATATTTTCTTTGCATTTGTTTTTCAGATGCAAATACTGTGACAGATCCTTCAGCATATCTTCTAACTTGCAGCGGCATGTTCGCAACATCCACAATAAGGAAAAGCCGTTTAAGTGTCACTTGTGTGATAGGTGTTTTGGTCAGCAAACCAACTTAGACAGACACTTAAAGAAGCATGAGAACGGGAACATGTCTGGTGGGTAATTGTACTGCAGAAACTATAGCTTATTTTACATATTTAAAAAGATAATTGTGATCTTTCTCATTTCCATTTTGACTCCCCCAATCAGATCTGTCTGAAAGTTAACAGCAAGTTTCCCTGCACGTTTTAGAATCATGTGAATAATTATTGATTAATGTGCAAGTTGGTGGCCTTATGTTACTTACTATCATTATTTCCCCTGCTGGATTCATCTCAATGGGCAATCTCAAGCAAAGTGAGCCAAACCCAAAACTCACTGGCAATGTCTGCACCAAGGTTCCCTAAAGTATATAGAATCAGCCTTTAACTGGCCTGTGAGATAGCTCAGCAGACCAGGGTTTGATTCCTGGCACCACATACTGCACAGGTGCTGCCCCCAGGTGTGCTAAACTGGCCACCAAATCCAAGTGTGGTGGCACACGCCTATAATCCCAGTACAGGGGAGGCTGAAAACGAGAGGCTCACTGGAAGTCCAAGCTGTGTAGTGAGACCCTGTGCCAAATACACACACACACACACACACACACGAAAGAATAATCCTTCGGCTTATTGCCATTGACTGTGTGCTCTAAGCAGGGAGAATTTCTGCAGCAGCAGCCCCAGAATATTAACCTAGAAACCACTGCTACTTGTGTAGAAAGCCTGCAGTTCAGAGAATTACTTCAAGGTAGCTTTGTCAGGACAATGGGTAGAAGACTTGATCAGATCATCCCATAGAAAACTATGGGTGTTTTATCTTTGTCACATATTCTAATGTAAAATTAAGTTAAAATTAACCAACAAAAACTAGTCTTACCTTAACACAAGCATGCCAGGCCAGACATTTTTAACAGAAAGGATTGCTGTTCCTTTCATCTTTGGCTTCGAAGAGGCAGGCAGTGATTCATTAACTAATATTTGCCTGCTGGCCTATGTGTGTGGACCCAAGCCATGCAGTTACAATGTCTCTAGAGTCAAAGAAATGAATGCGGAGGACAGGAATTAGTATGGAGCTGAGCAAAGGAGTATCCAAGAGCAGGATAAACAGTTGGATTTATACATACTACACAAGTAACCTTAAGTAAATTATTTTATTATTAATCCTTCCTCAGTAAGAACATTGTCCATGATTTTGAATAGGGACTTTTTAGAACTACAACCTGTTAATATTCTTCAAGCTAAAAGTATAGTGATCATGCTTGAAAATGCTAGATTTTAGGCATGGACATTGATCAAATATATGAAACAATTTCTGTGTGACCCCTCTAGCATAATATTATGGTAAAGTAAAAAAGATAACTTATTAGAGTTTAACATTTATCTGTTACCCAAGGTTATATGTTCTTTAAGTACAAATGATATTCTAACCTCTTATTTTTGTCATATAGACCAATATGAACTATTAAATTTTAGATAGTTTATCAGTGAAGTAATCAGCATAAATTTAATAGACCACAGATAAAGTACTCATATTTATGGCAAATTATTTAAACCACATAGCAATCTAGGGAAATAGGTTATTTCTAGTTTTGTAGATGGAAAAGATGAAGACTTTCCTGTAACAGACAGACCCAGTGTTATCCCCTTAATACAACACCAGCCCCCCACCTCATGTGTTCGGAGTTCTATGCACAGCTTAGCTCACAAAAGCAGAAGCCAAGTTTTTCAACGTGTTTTCTATCTTTATTTTATAAGTTGGTTAGTGCAGCATCAATAAAAATGTATTGCTGCTCCAGTATTCACAGCAGAATATAGCCGAGCATTGTGAAGACCTGTCCTTAATTTGTCTCAGCCTATTACTGATTATATGAATGACAATGTTCCCATATGACGGTGGGGATATGAGAGAAGTGACATCCACAGAGACTGTAAATTATGACTGTAAGGGCTTGAAATATTCCCAAGGGGCTTTCATGGGCATGTGTATTATGATAAACAGGGAGAACTTTGACCTCCTCTGATTACTATTGTTAATGTTCAAAAAGTATGTTTTTAGAAACAACACTGATGAAATTGTTAAGGAGTGAGGTTAAAAATAAGTTGCCAGATACATAATCATTTTTGTCACCAAGGCTTTCTGCTCCACTCAGGTACGGCGACATCATCACCTCATTCTGAACTGGAAAGCACAGGTGCCATTCTGGACGACAAGGAAGATGCTTACTTCACAGAAATTCGGAATTTCATTGGGAACAGCAGCCATAGCAGCCAGTCTCCCAGGAATGCAGAGGAGAGGTAAAACTTAAAAAAAAAATAAGGATGACAACATAAAGAACAATAAACACTATGCAGAGTTTCAAAACAAGATGATAGGAAATTAACAATTATAGCGCATATTATTATCTTCAGTGTAGTTGCTCAGATTACCAGATATAGGCATATGAGATTTATTAAATAATATACACACTAACTGTTCTTTCAGTGAACTAAACTCCATGCCACCTAAAATGAGTAGTTTTCAAATGCGTTTGCTGTATTCACTTAGCAGCATCACTATGGCTGCTACCATGGATGCCTAGCATTTGTAAAATGCATATTAAATAGTATATAAATTAGCAGTGTGTGTATATTGATTTAATTCTTATGATAATCTTCTGAGATGGTGACTGCCGTTTCATTAGTGAAGGAATGGAAACATCAAAGGCTAAATGACTTGCCAGAAGTTACACAAGAACTTACACAAGTAAGTATGATTCAACCCAGCCAATCGGGTTCCAGTACCACACCGTTCTGCTTCTCTCCATAGTTAAATAGAATATTTTATCAAAATTTCAGAAGGAGATAGGAAAATCACCATAGGGATTCAGTGGCGACACTGGCAATTAATGGTTACTATTATATGTCATATTTACATTACAGATAATCTGGAACTCTGTTTCTTTCCCTATATTTGTTTCTCTTTTGCCATCTCTCTTTGTGTAGTTATGTATTTTTGCATTGAATATCTACTTTTGTCCTTATATTTTTGATGTAGAAACCAGGAAGACTTCTGAATTCAGATTCTTTCACTGCCTTGTGTCCTCTCAAGTGAATATTCATATAATTGTGTTACATTTATTTCAAAATTTTCTTGGACATAATTTTTCTTGTTTTGAGCAACCCAGTGCACAGGCCCCCTTTTCTTATCATGAACGTAGAACATATTAAAAGAGGATCTCATTTAGTTCTGAGATTTTTATTCAGATTTTAATGCTGTTGGCAATAACTCACATTTACCCAGTACTTTACCTCATATGTGAAGTTCCTCAAACATTATTTCTCCAGGGCTTACGGTTAGCTCTAAAGCATGTGGGTAAACTCAGGCACAGCAGACTGCGGTTCAGTCCCTAGCACCACATACCACACCAGAACCACCCTTAAGGCAGCCTGAACCAGCCAAAAAAGAGGTTTTTTTTTTTTTTTTTTTTTTTTTTTTGTCAAAACTATTGGATTAAGTTTTGTTATCTATATGCTGTAATTAAATATCTGGAATTGAGAATATTTTTCTAAACATAACTATCATGTGATTCATTAAATTAAGATACTGAAAAATTTAGTACGCTATATTATAAATTTTATTATGATATTGGTAAAAATTTTATTAATTTTCATCGACAATTATGCCGGGTTAGTGGCCTCTATTTTTGAAAATGGTAGTAAGTCAAGGTCAGTTACTTAAGGTAGTTTCTCCATTAACTTGCTTCAGGTGAACATTTTAGTCAAAATAATAGAAAAACTTATGGTCACTTTAATTCTTCAACTTGTATAAAAATGTATTAAAAAAGAGGAATAAAGATCTTTCTAGACATCAAAGGAGTCTTGTTACATCAATAATATGGTGCATAATTATATGAACACATCTTTCCCTTTGCTTCCCTGTGTAGGAGGGTTGAGGGAAGGTGGTGGATAATCAGAAGCACAATGTAATAATAGCAATTAAGAAGCATAGTTAGAGTCTTATATTTTGAGAATAATATTTACATGATGCAAATAAATACTGAGTAAAAGATCATTTAGTCCTGAAATTCTTATTCAGCTTTTCTAGCTCTTCACTGGAAATTGGTGAGTCGTTGCTATATCTGGCTTCAACTTGCCTGAGCAGCACAGAAAGCTGAGTCATCCAACAGACTACTCTTGATGAATAAGTTATCGCTATAAGTTGCCACACTTGAAAGCATTTTAACAAATATATTTTCTTAATTAAGATGGCTTTAGTACTTTTTGTTTTCATCCATCTTCTCTTTTTTGTATTTTATTTAAATTTAACAATTTTGATCCATTTAAGCTAGCAAACTGGCAGTGTATATGGAAAGCAATAATTTATAATGGTATAAATATGTGTTCACCATTTTGTGATAAAAAAGTTGAGAGATTAATTATATTAAGTACTTAGTAATAGTGATTTGAATTTTTTTGGTCAAATGGACTTTTACTCTGTGCATCATATCCAAGAATGTTTTATGTATGTGTTAATTTATGTTTGAAAATCTAAATGTCACATTGTACTTAGATTTTATATGAGAAAATGTTAGAAGTACATCATGATGCTGCGTCTTTCATAATCTGCCAAGTAATTGTAGGTGAAAATCATACATGGCCATGACAGTAATTTAATAGTCTCCATGAATTTTCTGAATTAGGAAATAAAGGGAGAAGGGAAAATGGAAGGCCATGAATTACTGAGAAATTATTAGGACATCTTTGTACCTATGATGTTTCCATTCCTTACAAGCTTCTGAACTTCCAAGTGGTTTAATTTCTGTAGTCATAG
The DNA here is from genome assembly GCA_004027025.1 of Myocastor coypus. Lineage (NCBI taxonomy): Eukaryota > Metazoa > Chordata > Mammalia > Rodentia > Myocastoridae > Myocastor > Myocastor coypus. The sequence continues at coordinate 175,178 of PVJA010000268.1, forward strand.
ATCTTTAAGGGAGGAGGCTACAAGAAGATATTTATAAAACTGATATTATTTCTTAACTTACTAATTTTAAGTTTCTAGTTTTATAATAAAACTTAAATACAAGTTTCTTGTTTTCTATGCATTTGAGAGCCCAAAAAGCTGATCTTAGCTATAAATCACTCAAATGTATTAAATTAGAATTCTTGAGTAATTAAATTGTTTATAATTTCTTTTAAATTACATGCTATAATCCTTGAAAGTAAGCAACAATATTGCAGATGACATTTCATGATGTAATATTCTTTTGTGTCATAAGTGCTTGCTAAGAAAAACTTCAAAGATGTTTGTTTCTCTCTTTTTTTGGAATTAGGAATTGAACTCAGGACCCTACACTTGGTCAGGCAGGTGCTGCTACACTGAAATAGTTGTGTAGTCACATAGCTTACATTGGTGTTTTCTTCTTTCTTTCCTTTTTTTTTTGTCTTTTTGAGACAGGGTCTCACTGTGCAGTTCAGGCTGGCCTTGAGCTCACTTTTGTAGCCCAGGCTGGTCTCGAACTCATACCGATTCTCCTGCCTCAGCCTCCCAAGTGCTGGGTATGTCAGTGTTTTCTTGGAATCAAAGAAACTTTTCGATATTTAGACTACCAAGAATAATTTAGAAATAATACAATAAGTAGCTCTCAGTTGCTTCAAAATGGGTAGATTGTCTAAGTGGAGGCATACCACAAGTGTGAACCAGTCACATAATATAACACTGTTCATTGGTAGCTACTTGCATATTTTTGGAACCCTGAGATTAACCTGAGTTGAATATATTGAAGTGATTGTCATTGTTACTCAAGAACATGAATTAGTTATTTTAAATTGCAGGTACTTAAGTAATAATTGGGTACATTATGCAAAGAAAACACTTTCTGGTTTTGTTTCGCATACAATGATATCCTTTGTCACATGGATGGCTTATATTAAATCAGAGGCTGTGATTATTTTTCCAGTTCTGCTAGGGACTCCATTTATAATCTTAATAACCATCCAATTATTTTTCCACTTTTTTAACTTTTGAAATTACATTATTTTTCCAAGATTGCTATGAAGTACAAACTATACGATTTCCTGTGTAAGTATATAAAAATCTGGATAATTTTTAGGGAGATGATGAGAAAGCTAACTATATAGTTAAAAAATTAAACCAATAATCCAACCTTTTTCTTTCTATTCTTTTTAATAGAATAAATGGCAGTCACTTTAAGGATGAGAAGGTGTTGGTGACCGGTCAGAATTCAGATTTACTGGATGACGAAGAAGTGGAAGACGAGGTGTTGTTGGATGAGGAGGATGAAGACAGTGAACTTACAGGAAAAACGGGAAAGGAGCCCATGGCCAGTGGGCTGCATGAAGGAAGCCCTGCGGTCGACTTCGAAGAAGCTGGGGCCTTGGAGATGAGTTGTAAGGTGTCCCCAGTGAGGTCAGTGAGCCAGACAGCCTGATGGGCCGGGCCAGGGAAGAGCACATGCGCTTGCATTTCCTCCTGCTTTGCTTTGCTCTTATAGTATTGCACTGGATAAGGAATTGGGGAGCAGTAAGTCGTAACACTTAAACTGGCATCAGCAAGGCATACACAGTGCATCACTATTACAAGAGTCAAGGTGAATCATGAATAAAGTTCGCATGTATATAAATGGTGTTGTATTTGTGGGGCACAACGTGAGGTAGGAAGGCTAGATAAACATGAACACAGGTATACAGTCCTTTAGGTTAGACTATACTTAAGCCTAAGGGGAACTAGAGGTTTCCACATGATATAATTTCATCCAATAATCTGGCAAATATTACTAAGGTAAATTTGACTTTATTATATATTTATATAACCTGCATACATAATTGATTTTTAAATGGAAAAATTAGCCAAAGAGTTAAGTTGACAGGAACATTATATTTTCATGAGGATAATGTGGGTTGACCTCATGTTTTTCATAACTTTCACTGAAATGGAAATTTTAGATGCGTGAATTCTCTCTGCACACATTGCTGACCTAATGTGTCACTGATTTTATCTCAAATATATGCTTGACTTTAGTTAATAAAAAATATTCCAGAACAGCATGATTTAAGATAAGGTATTTATAAATATTTTAAGGCATCCAACTGTTGGTGAATGACACTTTACACAGCAAATACAATCTGAAGTTTGGTAGCTGTTTAAATTCAACTGAAAATGATTTGATAAAATAACAAACTGAAAAAGGAAAAACAAAAAAACCCTGTGCTTTCCCATTGGTTCATTTTAGGTATAAAGAGGAAGAATATAAGACTGGACTTTCTGCTCTAGATCACATAAGACACTTCACAGATAGCCTCAAAATGAGGAAAATGGACGATAATCAATATACTGATGCTGAGCTGTCTTCTTTTAGTACTGCCCATGTGCCAGAGGAACTTAAGCAGCCGTTACACAGAAAGTCCAAGTCACAGGTACAGATTTTCCTGCCATTCAGCCTCATGGGGACAGTGTGCATAGAAATGTACATTTCCTTTGATGATCAGGCAGCAGATATTTTACTTTTGTAGTATTGTAGAAGCAGGTCCAGTGCTTTGCCCACAGTGTTCCTGTCTTTATATATGGCTGAATCCAAGAGTTATTCAGTGCACCAGTTAATGTGGCTTCATTCTGCACAGAAACTTCTGTGACAAACCCAATTCTACAATGATTTCTCCTTTACTCTGCAGTTTTTTTACTTCTATATATGTAGTTCACAATGTTTAGTTGTTTATATATTACTTGAGAATTATTTTCTAATTGTTTAATTAATTAACTTGCTTTTTGCCAACATTATGTCACGTTAAAAATTTTGGAAAGCAAATTCTGCTGTTTTTTTTTTTTTTTTAACTGCATGTAGTATATTAAGTATATTAATTAACATGCCATTATAGACTTTAGGAGAAAACTGAAAACAGAAATGAAAAGAGTACCAAGGTCTCTATCACTATAGCAACATATCTAAAAATCAATTTTTGTAAAATAAATTTACAACAAATTTACTGCGCACTATAGCATTGTGTGAGAATAATAACAAAAACTAAATCTATTTATGCATTCACAAATACCAGTTCAAAGACCCTTTATTCTTTTACTTTAAAAAAAGGAATTTAGTATTTTCTTTTTGATTTTATACTTAACCAACATGTTCATTCAGGTCTAACTTTAAAAAAATAACTGTCTAATACCATATTTATTGATAAAATTGGTTGAATTGTTATATCCATGACACCATTTTGGAAGTGGTCAGACTTATCAGTGTGATTGTATTGGCTTATACATTTGAAACTGGTTTCTCAAGAAATATTGCATGAGATGTTTTGGGCTGATCTGAATGCAAATGGAGTAAGTTGTGACAGCAACTCTCAATTAAAACAGGGAAAGCATTATGCCAGTGGGATAACTCAATATTTTTAATGCTATTAAATTCCGTGAAAACCTTGTTATTAGTATGATGCTAGAAAAATCATTATTTGTGAACTCATGTTAAGGCAGCCAGTCTGGACACTAGAAATTCCTACCGACTGTTTCCACTTGCCTGAGAACATAATTTGAAGGTCAGGAATTGATGCCTTTTTCTTAAGGATGAGGGTAGAGAGGTTAACCATCTTTTCTCAAAGATCCAATAGAAATGAAGAGATTTTTTCAGTTGTTAATGTTAAAAATTGACTATTCAAGTAGATGTCTCATTTTCTCTTACCCATTCATAAGAAGTTACTAGGATTAAAAAAAAAACAAACCTGGGTTTTCTGTTCCTTCTCACTGATCAGAGATATCAGAAGGATCCAAGTTTTCTTTTTTTAAACTTCTTTCAGGTTATTCTCCTGAAAATACTTTCTTTGTGAGACACAATACTGAACATCAGAAACTATCAAATGTTATAATAAGCCAACAGGCTTGAGCACTTAGAAAGAGTGGATATGGTATATATTTCAGTAGTAACATATTGGCATTAAGTCCCTGCTGACAACTATCATCACAAGAAATATTAATATTTTATAATCCTAGATTATATTTTTTTGTTATGAGATTATAACATTTATATTAGTCTGAAGATTGTCAAGTATTTGTCCAAATCAAATATTTCTTGAAACCATTCATTGTGTTCTGTGACTAACTAACTCATAAAAGTTTTGTGCTACTCACTGACCCTTGGGCATCAAATGTTTATTCCCTTTGATTATTAATAAGCAGATATTCTATATCTACCACTTCCTAGAATTGGAAGGTTCAGATGTTTTACTCAAGATATTTCTATATTTACTCTGTGATTTTCATAGTGATTACATAAATATTTTGACTATTATAACAGTGGCTGTATTCTACATGAAATCCTTGGAAAACTCTATTCTACAAATATGCATATTAATTTCATGGTAAACCCTGTTTAAAAGAGGAACACTGATCTAAACATTTCATGTACGTTAGAGTCAGAGATTCCTCCATAAGACTTGGAGGTGATTATGACTATTACAACTACATTTTATAAGTGGGAAGTAAAACTTTCAAGTAAAACAACTTGTCTAAGGTCATGATGTCCGCTGAGTAACAGGTAGGCTAAAAGCCTGGAGTAGACTAAGGATGTCCAAATTTTATTTATATTCTCTTATGTCTTTCTAAAGATCACAAGTTTTCTTAATACTATTTCAGAATATTCTTTTTTTTTTTTTTTGTCTTTTTGAGACTGGGTCTCGCTATGCAGTTGAGGCTGGTCCTGCGCTCCCTTTTGTAGCCCAGGCTGGTCTCGAACTCGCACCAATCCTCCTACCTCAGCCTCCCAAGTGCTGGGATTACAGGTGTGAGCCACCACGTCCGGCCAGAATATTCTTTATTCTACCTCTAAAGGTAGCTATGTAATCTGAATCAATAGGTGAAATTCAATATTCACTGAATTCGTATTTTAATCTCTAGAAAGGAGAAAAACTAGGACCTAACACTGTGCTAGGCAGAGAATACATGCTTAAGAAATACTTGTTAAATGAGTACTGAGGTTTTGTATAGGTCAGGAAGGCAAATTACCTACATAAAAGTCAAATGTGTACATTTGCAGCAAATCAAAATCAGCCTGTAAAGGGAGATTTTCTAACTCAATGCCATGATTACAGAAGAAACCACAGACTGGCCGCAGGTCTCAGCATGACTCCCAGAGATGAAATTCTGCCTAACAACAGGCATTTTTTTCTTTGTTTACAGACAGTGGAATGTCTTTGGCAGGACTTTAATGATTCCACTTCAGCAGCATTTTGACAAGCAAGTTTAGCAATGGATGAGACCAACAATAGCAAATCAACAGTGAAAAGTTCACTCACAAGTCAAGACTGAACATTTCATTTGAATATTTTACTTGGCAGTCAATGGGGATTCTCTGAACAGTTATTTAGAATTTGACAGGATCATAAGGAAGCAAGAGAACTTCCTCACAGGACCTCTGTGTGCCTTCTGCCCAGTAGACAGCAGGACACAAGTTTCTTGGGTCATCATCTTGCACTCTGTTTTATATGTTGGTGGAGATGATTTGATCTACCTCAACTTAATGTAAACACACACACACCCACAAACACACAAATGCTGGATTAAAATTTAGACAAAATTTTGCCTTTGTACTAGATTCATATTTGGGAAGAACTCAGTTTTAGGTCTTTGGTGTAGTTGAATGGCATTGGACAGATTGCTTCCTATTCATTACTCTCAATGACGTTTAGAAGACAGAGCTCCTTGTCTGCCACACAGCTCTGCTGAGGGAAGCCTGTGTATTATTGCTGTACAGGGGGAAAATGAAATTAACTTTATATTTACAAAAGTTATTCTGATTAAAAAGCACATAGTCCATTTGCAGGTGATGCATGACAGTAACCCTTGTATTGTGGGAGGCTGTAGCAAGAGAATCTCAAATTCCAGCCCAGAGGAGGCAAATTAGCAATTCAGGGAGACTTTGTATCAAAATAAAAATGAGAAAAGACTAAGGATTGTATAGCTGAGCAGGAAAACCTTGAGTTGAATTCCTCAGTACTGAAAAAAGAAAGGGAAATACTGTGTAGTTCAAATACCGTTTGCTGACCAGGTCTCTCCATTTACCTCAGGCATATGCTATGATGCTGTCATTGTCTGACAAGGAGTCCCTCCATTCGGCGTCTCACAGTTCTTCCACCGTGTGGCACAGCATGGCAAGGGCTGCAGCAGAATCCAGTGCCATCCAGTCTATCAGCCATGTATGACATTACCAAGCTTGACCAGAGTGGGACCAAGTCCAACGGTAGCATGACTCTTTCCTAGAGGACTATTTACAAGACTGCTGAGCAGAATGCCTTATAAATTTGAAAGGTCACTCATTTAAAGTCTGGTGACCTTAAACTGAATGATTAAAGAAAAAGAAAGAAAAAGGAACCTATTTATTCTCGATATTTTGTTTTGCACAGCAAATGCAGCTGCTGACTTCTGGAGGATCAGTTTGACTTAAAGCGAGTCAATGAAAATGAAAAACTTGCTGGGCAAAGGGCATCTTCCAGTTCACCCTGCCTAGGGGGCGGGTGGGTGCAAGGGGCAGTTGAGATGGCAGCCTTGATAGGAATGAACACTCCATAGAAACCGAATTCTTAGCTGTACAAGATTACCTGAAATGATTGGGAACAGTTGCTTTTAATTACAGATTTGATTTTTCTCTTTGTTAAAGTTTTATGCAATTTAACCCTTTGAAGATGGAAGTAGCTGGTCGAAATGCACAGTCAATTATTATAGAAACTGATGAAAGGGAGTACTTGTTCCCCCCTTTAACTTTTGCCTTCTTAAGTACATTGTTTAAAACTAAGGGAAAAGGGTCTGTGTATATTGTAAACTATGGATGTTCATGCTTCAGGTTAAGTTGGTGATTTAACCTGTTCATCACCAGTACCGATGTACCACTAATAAAATGTTTGCCAAACGCTTGTAATAACATCTTCATTTTAGACAATCATGTCACTGGTTTTTAATGTTTAATTTTTTTGTGTTTTGTGTATCATGTATTTATTTGTTGGCAAACTATTGATTGTTGATTAAAATAGCACTGTTCCAGTCAGCCACTATTTTATGACGTTGGAGGCACACCCCTTTCTCAATTGCAAGGACCAAGGTGACTGGACCTGTGTGTGAGAGTGCCGAATGGGGTTTGGCTTTTCTTAACATTCCTTTTTTTTTTTTTTTTTTTTTTTTTGTTTTTTTTTTTTTTTTTTTTTTTTTTTTTTTTTTTTTTTTTTTTTGGTTGTTGTTTTGTTTTCCTTCTTAATGAGCTAAATATGAATAGATGCGACTTAGTTTTTGTAATACTAAAATTGATTCAATTGTATAAACGATTATAATTTCTTTCATGAAAGCATGATTCTTCTGATTAAAAACTGTACCCCATATTATGCTGGTTGTCTGCAAGCTTGTGCGATGTTACGTTCATGTTAATCCTATTTGTAAAATGAAGTGTTCCCGACCTTATGTTAAAAGAGAGAAGTAAATATCAGACTGTATTCAGTTATTTTTGCCTTTATTGAGGAACCAGATTTGTTTTGTTTTTTGTTTGTTTGTTGTTTGTTTGTAATCTCCTTTTGAAATAATCGGCAAGTTGAGGTACTTTCTTCAAATGCTTTGTACAATATAAACTGTTAGGCCTTTCAGTGCATTACTATGGGAGGAGCAACTAAAAAATAAAGACTTACAAAAATGACCATTCTCCCCCTTGTGTGTTGCTTTCCATTCTCATGGAGTTTTAGTTTCCCTTTGGGATTTAAATGATTTAAAGATGTGATGTTTGGGACTTTGATGTCCTAACAGATCCATGGAATCTGAAACATGTCTACACTGTTTGGAGATGACATAAGCGACAGTCCTTGGCCGGCAGCGATTCCTGCTTGCTGTTTTGGAGCTTCTACATGGAGGACAAACTTGTGGCCTGTTTGCTGTGCTTGCTACCCAGTCAGTGCGGGAATCATTCGAGATATGGAACGCCCATTTTAATTAGGACCAAGTACAGTTTAAAGCTTTTCTACTGTAGTTTACATAAAATGTGTCAAAAAGAGTTTCTTGGGGCCTGGGGAGATAGCTCAGAGAATAAGTGCTTGCCTGGCAAGCCTGAGCCCAATCCCTGGTTCCACAAAAAAAAAAAAAGAAAAAAAAAAGTTTCTTATTTCTGCTTCTAATAATACACATATTCAAAAGGACAGTGAGAGATTTTAACTTTATTGAGTGCCTTTTAAGTTTCTGTCCTTTTCATAGAGATAGAGTGTAAACATAATTTTATATTTTGTCTTTTTCACATGTGGAAAGAATTGCTGCATAGTGACTAATGTTTTAAAGAATAATTTAGTGGCTACTCAATACTCCATCAAATTTGATCTCTCTCTCTCTCTCTCTCTCTCTCTCTCTCTCTCTCTCATCTTTCTATCTGTATCTGTATATTATGTATTTTGGTACATGGTTTTACAGGGTTTTACTACACAGATCGGACTCATATTGATCCTCCTATCTTCAGCCTCCCAAGCACTGGGATTACAGGTGTGCACTATCACTCCCAATCTTAGTCACACTCTCAGTGCGCCCTTGTGGTGGTGGAGCCCATATGGCACACCGATTGAACACTGGTCCTTGTGCCTGTCTAAGCAGCTGCTTTAATCCACTAAGCTATCTGGCCTGCCCTTTGGATCTATAAATTTGTTTAGAATTTTAATTTTGTTGAAAATTTAGATTCTTTTCCTGTTTTTGAACGGTATTACTGAGGGCATTTCAATTCCCATCTATATGATTATTAATTGGGTTTTCACAGATGTATATGGAAAATTGGGATGTGATGGGTAGTACTCCTAGTGATACATTATTTGGTAAGGGAGTCATTATAAATATATATATATATATATATATATATATATATGGCCTAATTTGTTTTAAAACTAAGGTTATTATAATTTTGGATGACTTTTTTTTGACAATCTTTGAAAGACTGATATAAAATGTGGACATATACTGAAACTAATTTCTCCCATCATTTCCGTATTCATTCCTCTTTGCTATAATGACAGATACAGGCTGGGGAGATAGCTCAGTGGAATAAGCACTTGCCTGGCAAGCTCAAGGACCTGAGTTCAATCCCCAGTTTCACACGAAAAAAAAGACAAACAAAAAAAAATAATGCCAGATACATAAAGAATCTCCCTGCACCGTTTCCCAATATCTGTAGTATGAGAATTAAAAATATGGTATATATGTATTTTTAAAGTAAGATATGCAGGAAGATATATATTCAAGGTATATATTTAATCTATACATTCATAACTAAAAGGAAAATAAAAACCCAATATTTACAGCATAAAAATAGTACATTTGAGAAAATGGATTTCAAAAGTACTGTACTTCAAAGGCTATACTTGTTAAACTGAAGAAATAAAAATACTTCCAGTGTTACTGACTTCTTGTTAAACTTTGATCATGACATTTTATTTATTGGGTAATGCTTATTCCTCCAAATTCCAAAAAGACTTTCGAGACTTACATTTCTGTTTTTCTTTTCTTTATTTTTCCATTCATTTTTTCCTAGCAGTTTACCACATGGCCCTGGGAAAGGCAGTGAGATACATTGGGGATGACTCAGGACTTGGAACCAAAGACTTGAGTTTGAGTTCTGGCTTTGCTACTTAGTGGATTCAAGGTCTTGGGAAAGTTATAGACTTTTCAAAATCTCATCTGTGAAACCAGGAGAACAATGCCACTTCTGCCATTGCATTGGGTTTCTGTTAATGTCAAAAAAGTTTTTTTTTAATTTTGATAAAGTTTTTATAAATGGAGGACATTTTATAATTACTTTAAATGTCTAAAAGGATTATTGTTAGAAAACTTTGTTTTCTTCTTTCTTTCTGGATTTATTTTCTTTTTCTTTTTCTGGGTATTGAACCCAGAGCCTTATGCATGCTAAATGTATACTATGCCACTGAGAATCCGATGAGTGTTTCTTGAAAAACCCTGCATGTCAGTCTGAAATAAAACAAGCCAGTCCCTTGACAACTTGAGATATCCAGCAGAATTGTTTTCTTTTGATTGATATAATTATATAAATTATGGCATACATTTGTGGTGTGGTATACACAGAATACTTTCACATGCATATGCATTATGGAATGGCTTTATGAGTATATCCAATTAAATTGTACAGAAAATGTTTAAGAGGATATATTTTAGGTAATGTGTGTTTTACTACAATTAAAAATAAAAGATCCCCTTAATATTTATATGGCTATTTAGGCTGGCATAATTTAATTCTGTTCAATTTAAGCAGAGAGGCAAATCATCATGAGGGTATGGAAGACATTGTACAATGGAAGGGAAACGGAGGCATCAAGCCTAGGGTGCATCCCAGAAACAGGGTGCGCAGCAAAAGAAGCAACTGGCAGCGTCTCAGGCTGTTACCAAGATGAGGGATGAGCGAACTACCGTCATCTTTACTTGTGTTTGTTACTCTGGTTCTGATTTAAATTCTGATTTACATTACAACACATACCTTTTGTGGTGAGAACATGAAAATTTTACTTTCAGAAGTTTTCAAGGGTACACAGAATACTGTCATCTACTGTAGTCACTATGACCTGTGTCAGGTGTCTTGATATTGCCCAGTATTAGACAGTTCTCAAAAATTTCAAAAACAGTTAAGAAAATATTTAAATAATAGGCACATTCACAATTTTATTTTCAGAAAAAATGGCCATCCATCAATCTTACTTTTCTGTGGAATAAAATGGGTGCTCGTTTAACTGCTTGATATGTCAGTACTGTGCAGAGAATGTGTACATCCACAGCCCGGTTAATCTTTACGATAAAACTACAGGCTCGCAGCTTTATTCCTATTTCACAGGTGAGGAAACTGGAGGTCTGAGGTTTAAGAATCTTGCTCAGAGTAGCTGAGATGGAAATTGGCTGCTGAGAACCCAGGAAGGCCCATACTGAGCAGCTAGGATCTCTTGGTATGGGTACAGCTGAAGAAAAGCCAAACAGGAATGTTCCAAAGCATTTCTGGAAATGTGTTCTCAGAAAGTGAAGCTGTTGGAGATGCAGATATTCCCAGGAGACCTTTAGGCTTCTGAGTCTTGGCTGTGAAGGTTCTGAAAGGTGAGTGCCAAGGACTGGCTCCTAGGTTGCCTTTTTTGTGAGAGCTATCTCAAATCAGAACCAACAGTGCTGGTGAGCTCATAAGTACTTCCTTACTAAGTGCCTTAGTCATCTTGCCTGCAAATTCTCAGTGAGTTACTTGAGTTTCTTATTACCCTTTTTGAAAACAAAAGATTTACACAAACCCACAATATGAATTTATTAATGTGGCATAATTTAAACTTTTCTGCAATGGCTATCACTCATCATTAAATGAAACAAATGTTAAAGCAAAAGCAGTTAGGAAGTATGCTCATTTTGTTCTTCTAGGATCAAGAGACTTGATAGAGGAAGAAAGTTAGGGGAGCAGGGGAAGACTACAAGAAGGAACTGAGCAAATAGATTGGGGCTAGGAACTAGCACCTCTTCCTTAGGAGACTTGTGTTAATATTTCATCATTCATTACTTCATCATAACTGTGATTAATGCAAGAAATTGTCCTTGTTACAGAATACATCTAAAAATAGGAAAAGAAGTGCCTTATACCTATCGGGATATATAGACCTATGTAGACTGTTATCAAATTAACAAATAGCAGTTGTCAGGACAACATGGAGAAATTGAAACTCTTCACGTGAATATAAAATAGTCTACCTGTTATGGAAAACAGTATGGGGTTTCAAAGACATTGTAATCTATTTCTTTTTTTAAATTTATTTTTAAGAATAAAAGCAAATAACAAAGACAAAGACAAAAATAGTAACAAGCAACAGTGCACATGATAGTTTTAAAATAAAAAAAATAACAATGGGTTATGTTACATATTTTCATCATCACATCTGTTGTTCAGAAAACAGATATATAGGTATGCAAAACTGGCCAAATAAACATTAATGCTTACTTGAAATAAGCTTTAATTTTTGGTCATTTTTTACTATATTCTTTTTTTAAAATTCTTTTAAAGAGAAAATATTAATTGGTAAGACATTAGAAATGAGACAAATTTAGGCCAGCCAAATAGTTCAGTGTTTTAAAGTACCTGCAAGCAGGCTCAGGAGCTAGGGATTCAACCCCCAGGCCTGCCGTGCTGGCCTCGCCCCCACCCCCAGGGCACACAGAGACAACAATTGAGACTAGATGTGATCTTGGGTGGCTGTAAACGGACAGATCACTAGGAATCCAATCTAGTAGTGAGACCCTGAACACCCTATAGACCCTTCCCTAAAATACAAGAGAGAAAGAGAGAGAGGGAGAGAGAGAGAGAGAGAGAGAGAGAGAGAGAGAGAGAGAGAGAGAGAGAGAGAAAAGAAAAGAAATGATACAAATTTAGTAGAACAAGATGAGAGGTATTCTTCCGTGGTTTTTGTATTGCACTTTCTGTCTTTGATGTAGTTGCTCAGACTATAAATAATAGCATATAGAGTTAGTGAACATGAGAATTTTAAACGTTAATTGCTACTTTCAAAACCTGATGGAAAAGAGTACTACAATCATCTCAGCTATCCTGAATATCTACTTGTATGATTTTTCCCCTCATTTTTTAATATCTTTTTCCCTTTCCCTTATCTTTATTCCTATGTTCAATTTTTTTCCATTTTACTATATCTGTTATTTCTCTCAGATTTTATTTATTCTTTCAGGCTCTTACACTGGGAGAAAACATATTTACACATGTGGGTCTAATTTATTTAACTTATGAATATAGCATCTAGTCGCATCTATGTACTTTTATAGGCCTCACATTTGTTTTATAACTGAATAATGCTCCATTATATAAAAATACCACATCTTTATTTATCCATTCCTTAAGTGATAGACATTTTGATTATTTCCAAGATGTGGCTATGACAAATTAGGCTTCTATAAACATGCTTGCACAAATATCACCATGGTATGATATTTTCAGTTCTTTTGGAAAAGCACCAAGAGGATGACTACCTGGCTTGAATAGGACTTTCAATCTTAGCTTTTTGTGGTGTCTCCAACGGTTTCCCATAGTGATTGTTTCAATCTACAATCCCATCAACAGTGGAGAAAGCTTTTTTTCCCCCCACATCCTGCCCAGCATTTGTTAGTAGCTGATTTCTTTCTAACAGCCATTCTTTCTGGCATGAGATGGTGTCTCCGTGTTGTTTTAAATTGCATTTCTCAGATGGCCAGCGCTGTGAACATTTTTTCGTGTGTCTTTTGCAGTTGTAGTTCTTTCTCTGAGAATATTCATCTCAGATGCCCCTTTTTGGATTGGGTCTTTGCATTTGAGAGCCTGATTACTTTTAATTATTTATATAATGTAGATAGAAGTCTTTTGTCTGAATGATAATTGGTTAAGATTTTTTCCATATTTGTGGGTTGTCTTCTTCATTTGTTAGTGTTTTCATTAGTTGTGCAGAAACTTCTCAATAAGATGAGATCCAACTTATTATTTCCTTGAAGTGTTTCCCATGCAGTTTGGTTTTTGTTTGTGAACTCTCTGCCTGGTTTTATCACAGTAGCTTTGTAGTACGATTTCAAATCTGGGATTGTAATGTCTCCTGCCTTGTCTTTGTTGGCTGGGATTGCCTTTGCTATTCTAGGTCTTATATGATTCCAAATAAAGTATAAGAATGTTTTCTCTAGATCTGTAAGGTATGTTGATGGTATTTTGATAGGGATGGCATTAAATCTGTATAACAATTTTGAGAGTATGGCCATTTTCGCAATGTTCGTCCTTATTCAAGATGAAGGAATATCTTTCCATTTTGCGAAATCCTCTTCAATCTTTTTCCAGAGTATTGTAATTTTCATTGTATAGATCTTTTTCTTCCTTTGTTAGATTAATTCCTAAGTATTTCTTTCTCTCTTTTTTGTATATTATTGCATTTGTCTCATTTCTCTGTGAGTTTGTTATCTGAATAGAGGGATGCTATTGATTTTTTGGTGTTGAGTTTATATCCTGCTGTGTTACTGAATTTGTTTATTAATTCTAGGAGCACATAGGATGTTAGCTAAAATAGTAGGTAGCTGTATCACTACTATTAGAACCTCTCTGTGAAGAGTGTGTTCTTTAGATATCTCTTCTGTGTCAGAGATTCTTGTTTTGTGTGTGTCCCAAGTTAATGCCTTTTCTACTGGTTGAGACTGGGATACTGGTTTCCATTTGGTGTTGTCCTCTGTCCTTCAGGAATAGGGCTCTGGTAAGGTTATTACCCAAGTGCCTTCCAATATTTTTACTCAGGGTAGAACACTGAGTGTTTAAGGCAGATATGATATTCTAGTTACAGTAGTACAATTAGCAATGCTAATGATAGCAAGTGAAATTTAGAAATTGGCGAGCTTGGGGCTGGGGAGATAGCTCTGTGACATAAGTGCCTTCCTGGCAAGTGCAAGATCATGAGTTCAAACCCCAGTCCTGAAAAAAAAAGTAGAAATTGGCAAGCTTTGTTAACTTTTTTTTTTTTTTTTTTTTTTTTTTTTTTTTTTTTTTTTACTATTTTAGATCATAGGAGCAAGCACTGTATCTTTTTTTTTTTACTTCTTGTATTCACCTAAGCAATATATCTATATAACAAAGCTAATCCTAAATTGGGAATTTATATGTAAACTGGTTCCAACGAGTTCTGTCTGGGAATCTTCCCCTCATATACCTGGAGACTTCCAGGCAGATTGGTTCACCTAATTACCTCCTGCCCCCTCAGGGCCACAAGGGTCTTTCTGGTAGGTCTGTGTCTTAGTCTGGACCCTTTTGGGCCTACCAGAATGCTTCAGGTCACATTGTCCCGCCACAGACCTCTCCCCCTCCTCCTGGGTCCATGTTGCTGAATTCAGCCTGCTGGTTCTGGCTGCTTCTACTGCTCTGTGCCAGCACACTTGGCCCACAGGTCTGGTTGCCACTTGTGATCTACTTCTGAGTATATGCCTGAGAAAACTTAAACTTAGATCTCTAAGAAATATTTGTATGCCCATATTGATAACAATATTTTTCACAGCAGTTGAAATATGTAACTCTAGCGGCCATCAATAAGTGAGTGGGTAAAGAAAATGGACTGTATACAGACATTATTTCAGTCTTTTTTATGCATTTAGGACAGGGGATACAGGGTTTATAGGGTCTAAATATGTAGGTCAGACATGTTGACTCTCTATTTTCACCTCCCAAAATTCTGGGATTACAGGTGCACACCACCACACCCAGTCTCAATGGCATCTCAGCACGCCCCTGGGGCAAGGCCAGCAGGGTCTGGCACTTGGGGGATCAAACCTCTGCCACTGTACTCTGCTGAACCAGGTGCTTTAGTTCGCTGAGCCAGCTCTATTTCAGTTTCTTAAAAGGAGAATAATGGCATGCTATGCCAGAGGTAAACACTGAAAACAGAGAAAAGCATAATATATACATGAATCACATTAAAATTCATTAATATATAATTAGCATGCATTAAAATGCTAACTAATATAGCCAGTATACAACTAAGGTGTTTAGTATTCACAGAATTTTAGCGTTACAAGAGTTAAAGATCCTGAAGGTTAGTTGTACCACACTGTGAGTATACTTATCACTACTAATTGTACAAGGAATGGTTAAGATGACACAATTTAGATAAGGTATGTTTTACCACTATTAAAAGAAAAGAATTCCCTCAATGTTTTATAATTATTTATACTGAAATAATTCTGTTCAATATAAGCAGAGAGGCAAGGAAATACGTGAGTTGAGAAGGCACTGTGCAATTGAGAAGGGAAAGCTGAGGCTTTGCGCCTAGCATGCATCCCCAAACCAATGGATGTGTAGCAGCACGAAGCAGCTGGCAGCGTCTTAGGCTGTTATCAAGATGAGGGAACTACTGTCGTCTTTTGTCGTGTTTGTTACTCTGGGTTCTGACTTAAATTCTGGGGATAGAGCATGAAATTTGCCCTACGTGAGACCAGGAAATCCTGAAGCTCTAACCCACCTTGCAGTTTCAGAAGCATGGCTTCCTACTGTCACCTATGGGCTGCCCTACTGATGCTGCTGAATTCTAGAAGGCCTCCCATAGCCTTGCACTATACTGAGAGCACTGTCCTTTCTCTAACCTTCTTAACTGCCACCAGCACTTTACTTTGTACCTCACTGGAAAGCATCTGGCAAGGGAGCATGGGGGATGAGCTTGCTGGGTAGGGAGGTCTCTGTGACAGGAGTGGTGCTCAATACCAGAAGGCTACAGGATCACTGCAACTGATGTATACTCCAGAGCACAAAACCAAGCCTGCAAGTTTCTCCTTATTCTTCAAATCGTTCTCAGCCTGACAGCTTGGCCTCCAAGTCCTTCCATGACCTAGCTCATCTAGTCTTGCTACACTTCCTCTTCTGACTCACTTGTGCATTGCTGTCAGTTGCCAAGTCAATTTTATGCCCAAGGACTTTTCATACGATCCTCTAACTCAGAGCTTTCCCTCTTGTCTCCTTCCTCAGTCAGAGCCCTGCCCCTTTACTAACCTTCCTATATTCTCAGTTGGCTACATTAGATTATAATTTAGATTTTTAACTTATACATTGGTTTTTCAGAGAGACTTTTGCTGGTATGTTCTTATTCTCTCTCACTTATCAGTGAAAATTAAGTTGTCACGCTGTACTCTCATTAAACCACTCGCCACACATTCAATGCACCTATTTCAATCAATAATTTTATATATACATGTTGTGATTTAGATCTGAGATGTCTCAGACAGTCTCATAGGTTTGGAAGATGATTGGATCATGGGGATTAATCCACTGATGAGTTCATAGCCGACTTGCTGGTAGAAGGCAGGGCCTAGAGGTGGGTCATTAGAGGTGTGACCTGGAAGAATGGGTCCTCCTCCCTGGTTTATCCTTTCATTCTGCTCACTGATAACTATGATGTAGGAAGCCTTCCTCTGCAAGGGCACTCCCACCATGTCGTTTGAGTCTGCCAACTATGGCTTAAGACGTCTCAAACTGTGAGGCAAAGTATATCTTTTGTCCTTTAAGTCGTGTGTGTTAGACATTTTGTCCCAGAAAGGGAAAAACAAGTAAGACAGACTCTACTGTCAGAGAAATGGGGTCATCGATGACATTATACCTGACTATATGATTCAGAAGTCTTTGGAACTGGCTTGAAGGAAGAGTATAAAAAGATAAATGGAAGGCTTTTATAGGTAAATGGATGAAACTAGAAACTGTACTGATAAGTGAAACAAATCAGACCTGCCTATGCAAACACTATATTGTCTCATTCATGGGAGAACCTGAAAGAGTAAATAAGATCTGAAATATACAATAGATGCTGTGAAAGATAAAGATTTTTTTTCAATGAGAAGGAAAAACTGGGATTAAAAAAAGGCTGAAAAAAGAAGGGAGAAAGATATACTTATGTACATATGCAGGACAGTTTGGATAATTGTACTGATTTCTGCTGGTCTATTGAAAGGAGCAGTCAATGCTTAAAATTTTTTTCCTTTATAATTTCACATAGCTTTCTTTTTGTTATTGTTGTGTTTTGTTGTTGCTGTTGTTGTTGTTCTGTTTTTTCTCATCCAATTTTTCAGGTTTCTATTTCGGTAACCTAAACAACTAGTTTGGAGATAACATCATGCAATACAACAACCCTTGCTGAATTCCTACTACTTTGTTAAGTGAAATTTTACATTGTTTATAATGCCTTTTAAAAATATTTTGTATTGTTTAAAAAATTAAAAAGATAATAGCAGAAGGATAAATTTGGAAATCCTAGTAAAGGATTTTTGATAAGTGAACCTATTCATATAATGTGCATAATAAGATTTAATAAACTGCAACTTTATGAACATCTTTTTAAAAATTGGTTAAATTTAATGACATAAGTGAGATACATGCCAGTAATCTCAGATACTTGGGTGGTGAAATCATGAATATCTCTTAAGTCCAAAAGTCTGTGATCAACCTGAGCCACAGAAAGAGACTATATCTAAACAAACAAAAGTAAACTTTGCCATTAGATTTCTTAGAAAAAAAGAAATACAGTTTTTAATAAAATGCATTACCTTATTAGTATCATTACATTGATCTTTAAATCATTGTAGTCATTGATATTTAAACAGGTAAATTGGTGTTATCTTTACTCTTCTTTACTGTACTTAAAATCTGCAACTTTCCGTCTTTTGGCTTCCTATAAATCTAATATGTTTTGTAAAATTAACTAAAATGTAGATCCTGGGACATTCCAGTTTTTCCTGAAATGTCACTCAAAGATTGAAGAATGTTTGAGAAGGGGAAAAAAATGTTCCAGTGGGAAGGGAAATAAGGAAGGGGGAATCAAAGAGTAGGAAGGCAAAAGAAAAACAGAATAGAATAAAAAATAGAATTTTTGCAAATAACTGAAGAAGGATTGGAGAGAGGAGGAGATCAGAGAAAAGAGTTAAGATATATTATGCACTGTTAAGATTTCTTATGGCAAATATGATCATTATTTATATCTATAATGTACCAATAAAATTAATTTTAAAAATTAAAAAAGTAGGGTTTGGAGCACATGGAATTTCTCCCATTATTGGTAGCTCTCAAAAGTGATGTCGGACTACTTTCCATGCAACAGCAACATGAGAGGGGAACAAACCAGAATCAGAGAAATCTAGAACCTTATCTTTTGCCATAAGCTAGCTGTATGACATCATGCAAAACTAGTGATTTTAAAGTCACATGTATTTAGGGCCGGCCAAAGGATTCAGCAGACTAAAGTGTCTTCTTAGGCAGAGCACGGTGGGGTTCGATCCTCAGCATGTCATACCTGCTCTGCCTGAGGAGCACACTGAGAGAATGATTGAGACTGGTCATGGTGGCAGGCGCCTATGATCCCAGCTCTTGGGAGGCTAAACACAGGCAGATCACTATGAATCGGAACTGCATAGTGACATTCTGTAGACCTTTACTAAAATTAAAAAAAAAAGATCATATGTATTTATATTTCACCATAACTTTTACCATAGCTGAATTTTTTTACTTAACATTTGTTTTGATATTTTTTACACTTTGATAATTGTAATTTAGAAGAATGTGTAAATAGAAATTCAAATGTCATAAATAACCTAATCATGGATATATGCACAACGAAAAATTACAATAGTAGATTCTGGCTAGATGATTGTGATCAATATTATTGCCTTCTAGGCATATTGAAAAGTCCATATTCCCTGTTATGGAGATCTGGATGGGTAATTTTTGAAACAGACTGTATGGAGAAGTGACAGAGCACTTGTGAGACAATTTAATTGACAAACACAATTTTTAAATTCTCTTTCTTTGATGTGACAAAAGAAAGCTGCCAATTTTCAATGACAGAGCTGTAAGAGGGTGAAGCTGCAGGATTTATTCTTGAGCCACAGTGCACATACCTTCTTTTATCCTGAAAACCAACGCACATAGGACACATACTGGGGATAAGAAATATATGTTGGGTCAGTTCAATCTCTGTGGTTATGAGTGTTTTTTTTTTTTTTTTTTTTTTTTTTTTTTTGAGACAGGGTCTCACTATGCAGTTCAGGCTGGCCTTGAGCTCACTTTTGTAGCCCAGGCTGGTCTTGAACTCGCACCGATCCTGCTGCCTCAGCCTCCTAAGTGCTGGGATTACAGGCGTGTGCCACCACACCTGGCTCATGAATGTTTTTTGCCCACAACAAAGCCTAATTAATCCTCATTAATACAACATTGTTGTCTTCCTATGGCTCTTGCCCTATTTTCTTTTTGTTGACAAAAGGGATTATCAAAAAGAGTTATATAACTGTTAAAGAAATATTAAGCTTCACTGGGACTTTCTTCTTGAATATGATAACAGATTTAAAAATAATTTGAGTGAAGTAATGTTCTTTCCTGGACTTCAAATGTATCCCTGCTCCTTAAAAAACACTGAGAAACTTATTAAGCTTTTTGATCATTGGTACCTTTATCCAGAGAATGATAGAAAGCTATTTGCTCTATGGTGACAAAGAAAAATATGAGGGTCACATTTATTCAACATTGAATTAAAATTTTTAGTGCTTTATAACATTAGGCAAGATAGCGTGATGATATTTAGGAAGATAAGTGTTTAGCACTAGTCTAGGTTTGTGTTCTTGAGTCATGAAATATAAAGATAATATTTTGGTTGTCAAGCCTGTGGTGTTTATGTAGAGACCTAATTGTCATAAAGAAGCTCTCCATGAGTGACTGGTGTGAGTGTCACAGATACATGAACAATATGTAAAGATTTTTACACTTGATGTGTTGGATGAGAGTAGGATCAGGCAGGCCATCTTTTTGGAGAAAAAGTACTAGAAAAGAGGTGTTTCATTTAAGGATATTTTTTAGAGGTAGAATATGACTGTTAATAGTGATATATATGGTCATGACTTGATTAAAACACTCCTGTTGTAGAAGACTAGCATGGCACACTTCTGGATACGCTTGTGCAGCTTCCTAGAGATGACTGAAGGGGGATCAGAGATAGTATCTTCCAATGGGCTTGTAGCCTGAAGAAGGAAAGGGAAAGAACGACTTGATTTTGAAAAGCTCCATTCTACTTGAGATGGCTTGTCTTTTGCTACTGTCATCCTCTGTGGATATCAGACTCCTTTCTCAACGTTTGAATGAAGTCTCCGACCAGTGACTCTCCAGGGAACCTTCAGTCTTAAAGTTGCTTGACATTATGTAAGATTGCCTGATGATATTTTGGAAGATAAATATTTATTTAGCACTATTCTAGCTTCTTGAGTCATAAAGAGCAATGACAATACTTCTATTGGCAAGCCTGTAAAATTTATGTAGAGATCTAAGTGTCAGAAAGAAGCTCTCTATGAATGACTAGTGTGAGTGTTGCAGACTATATTCTTTTATTTTTTTTTTTT
>PVJA010000269.1:0-195950 GCA_004027025.1 Myocastor coypus
TCTATATTATTTCTAATTTTTTCTTTTATGTTACTATTTTGTATTGTCCTTAAAAAATAAGTCTCAAGATTACCATTCTTTACATCTGAGTCATACTCCATTGTATAAAAATATCTGATCGTTTTTACCCATTTCTCAGTTGATCAGCATTTGAATTGTTTCCAAGATTTAGCTATTACAAATTGTGCTGGTATAAACATAGATGCTCGTATATCACTGTGATATGATGGTTTTAATTTTTCTGGGAAGAAATACTGCAAAGAGTCAACAACGGGAATCTAATTTTATTTAAAAGATTGAACACATCAAAAGAAGTTATCAACCAGGTGAAAAGACAGTCTCAGAATGAAAAAAAAAAAAAAAACATTTTAGCTAATAGTCCCTTAGACAAAAGATTTATTTCTATAGCGTAGAATACAACTTCTCAGTTAAAGAAATACAGATGGCAAATACGTATTTGAAAAAATGTGGGATCAACGAGATAGCAGTCTGAAGTCCCTGATTAGGCAAGCTTAGGCAAACGTGCAGAGACAGGGGTTGGATCCCTGGTACCACATGCCATGCCAGGCTTGCCCCCAGAGTGAGCTGAGCTGGCCACATACACACGCGCACACACACACACACACACACACACAGACACACACACACACATATTCAACATCATTGGTCATTCGAGAGATGCAAATTAAAGCAACTGAGATTCCATCTTACCCCCGAAAGAATGACTGCAAACAAGAAATCAACCAGTGTAAAAGTTGATGTGGATGTCGGGAAAAATAGATTCTCATTTTTATACAATGGCTAATGCCCCAGTTAGGTATAATATTCAGTACAAAGATGACTGCCCAGAAATGTGCGCTTCTTTAGTGGCGTGAGCAGCACAAGTTTTTTAATTTCCATGAAACTTCATTTCCTTATCAATATGTTAAGGAAAATGTAGCTATGTACATTTATTTATATTTTAGACACTTTATTTTTAATTGATTCTGGATGAAGGTATCTCTCCTATCATAGGTGTCTACATAGGTTATCACCTATGATAACCTAACCTGATTATTTTATAGTTCTGCAGGTCCGCAGCATGATCTGGAGAATGAGGATCTATAGTCTTATTATCTGAACCTGTAAATATATCACCTCTCTTGGCAAAAGAGACTTTGCAAATGTGGTAAAGTTAATAATCTTGAGGTGAGACTATCCTTGAGTTTGGGGCAGGGCCCAGGGCATTGCAAGTGTTAATGAGAAGAGACGGCGGTGACAAAGGCAGAGACCGGATGACGGAAGCGGTGTTCAGAATGACAGCCTAGCAAAGCTAGCAAAGGGTTGGCTAGATGCTCCCTGGGTTCCCCTAGTCCAGAACGACAGGAGAATACACTCAAGTTAGCTGGTCTCCATGATGCTCATTCCTGCAGCAGCACTAGGGGCGTAGACCAGTGGGAGCCACATGGCGGGGCATGCCCAGCCCGCCTTTCCTTCTGGAGAGTCTGCTTCCAGTCATTTCCAGCTGCTAACGCTCACTCACATTCTCAGACCCCTGTCTGGTGACAGCCATGCAAAGTTCTCCAATCTTAAGGACCCATCAGGAAGTACTTAGATTTGAAGTACTTCCTCTTCCACCCCAAGATCTTTACCCTGTCCTCAGATTCCTTTTTCTCCTTTGGCATGTAAAACGACACATGCACAGGTCCGTGAGTGAGGCTGTAGCCAGCCTTCGGAATAGAGTGTGCTATTCTGCCTCCCAATGCCACCCACCCTGCAAAGATTAATGAGTAAAACATAAGCACATAGCCTGATCAGTAAACACCAGTGGCACTTTCCTCTCTAGAGATCAAGGTCATGTTTTAATTCCACTTTATCTGTTTTGACATGTTCTAATTATCATGCCATATAAATTAAATATGATAAGGATTTGGTGGATATTACTTTAACCTTGTTCACTGAAGCTGATAAATATCCTTCCTGATTTTCCAAGCCATCTGAACTGAACCAAAGTTTTGGAAATGTATGAGAACTTGGGGGTTCACGAATGGCCTCATAACTGCATATCGAGTTTCACATGAGAGCTGAGCCCCATCTATTCGGCAGTTATTTACACAGCTAGTGCATAAATAAATGAGGCACAGTGATGGGTACTGGGTTGGGCAGCCCAGTGGTCCACGAACAGCCCCGGTTTTCCCAGAGGCCCCGCTGAGTGCAGCCCTGGAGGCGGGTTGTGACTCCTCGCTCCTGTTCCTCACGCCATCACACAGCAGACGCCATTACTTGCACATGGAGAGCCTCTCTGCCTCAGCACTGCTTCACCTCTTGCTTCCTGCAGTGCCGCTTACAGTGAGTGTACTTTTATTCAAATTCCAGATCTATGCGTTTTCATAAAGTTCATGTTTGTACTAAATCATCAGTTGGAAATGTTCTTGAACATACATTCAATTAGAGGAATAATTAACTTGTTAGCCAAGGGTGCTGGCAGTTTTCCAGTTTTGCATTAGGTACTTTGAAGTCACATTTGTGATTATCAAGCTTTATGTATGGCTATGGTCAGCAAAAACACCATAGTCAATCAATTGTGGTTATAGACCAAAAGATGCATGGCCCAAACCTTTCCTAAGTATAACAAAGGAAAGAACGCCGTATTTTTATTCTCTGGAAGTAAAGTTCCTTTTAGAGAACACGCTGTTCTTATCTAGTACATGAACACAGACACGTGACTTCAGTATGCAGAGGTGGGAGGGGAAACCAACCGCAGGAGCAGTAGACTGAAGGAGAGTCGATGGAAACACTGGCAGCTACTATGTGTTGTACCAGCGTTTGGAGTCTTAAGGAGAGAGCTAGGAAGGGGGAGGGGGAGGGGAGGAGGAGGGAAGGGGAAGGGGAAAGAGGGGCGGGGGAAGAAGAAGAGGAAGAGGAGGAAGAAGAGGAAGAGGAGGAAGAAGAGGAAGAGGAGGAAGAAGAGGAAGAGGAAGAGGAAGGAGAAGAGGAAGAGGAAGAGGAGGAAGAAGAGGAAGAGGAGGAAGGAGAAGAGGAAGAACAGGAAGAAGAGGAAGAGGAAGAGGAGGAAGGAGAAGAGGAAGAAGAACAGGAAGAAGAGGAAGAGGAGAAGAGGAAGAGGAAGAGGAAGAAGAAAAAAGAGGAGGAGGAGGAAGAACAGGAAGAGGAAGAGGAAGAAGAGGAAGAGGAAGAAGAGGAAGAAGAACAAGAACAAGAACAACAAGAAGCCAGCAAGACGGCAAGAGCTGGAGAAGCAGAGCAGTTTTCAGGCTTCTAGACCGGCAGAGACCTCCGATGCAGGTTCCGTCCTGCCGCTCCCCGCCCCTCACCTATCCAAGCTTTCTGCAATGCGTCGCCCTTACGCACACAGCGTGAAAGCTGGTGAAGTGCAGTAGCCTCATCTTCGTGCAGACCAGTGAGGAAAGGCCGGTGAGGCCCCAGCCTTCGCAGACACAGGACGGTGAGCGGAGGATGTTCCCGAAGAGCCCAGGCCCTGCCATAGCCGTCCCCTCGCCCCGCGCCTGAGCGGCGTTTTCCTCCCGGCTGGATGCACGGCTTTCTGTGGCCTCTTTACCTATCAAATAGACTCGAGGTCAGCCGGCGAGTGCCGCTGTGGTGGGAGTCAGAGCTGGAAGACGTCCTTTGGGCGGTGTCTCTTCTTCCTTGATTTCTTCAGCCCTAAAGCACAGCAGCTATCATAATAATTCTGTTAGCGAGAACGTGGATGGAGGGCCACGCGGATAAGGAATGGAGGCGGTCCGAGTAGACCCGGTCTTTCCTGCCACGCAGTTCGAGTTCTGGGAGATGGCCGTCCCCCTCGGCTGTCCTTTCTCCTGCTCACTAAACACACTTTTTTTTTTTTTTTTTTTGTCTTCTTGAGACAGGGTCTCGCTATGCAGTTCAGGCTGGCCTTGAGCTCACTTTTGTAGCCCAGGCTGGTCCCGAACTCACACCCTGATCCTCCTGCCTCAGCCTCCCAAGTGCTGGGATTACTGGCGTGCGCCGCCACTCCTGGCATGTCCCCCCGCCCTCCTCGCACAGACCGGCCCGCAGCACCCCGCAGCCGCCCTTCCTGTGGGCAGCTCTCCGGGTTCTGCCCGGCTGCTCGGTCTCTTCAGCCTCCTTCACTGCGCCCTTCCTGCTGTGCGCGCCTCCCTGTCCCTGCTACCAAGCCCTGTACCCCAATGCCCTGTGTCCTTTCGTCCACCACTCTCAGAGACTTAACCGCCGCAGGACCACGCCTGCACCCAAACCTGCGCCGTTCGCTCCTCGTCTCCATTCCATTTTGTCAACCTCCGGCTGGAGCCTGGCGCTGCAGGGATGTGGGCGCCCAAGTACGCACTCAGAAGGCCCCCTGGCGTCACCGGAAGACCCCAGGTGCCCGGGCATTCTACCCTCATTTAGAAAGATGCGTGCTGTCGCGCCCCTGAAACCTACGCTTCCTTTTCTTTTCCCCGTGCATATTGGTAAGGCTGTGATCGCCAAAGTATGCTGCTCGTGCACCACCAATCGAGGGTTCCGAAACAGGTTCAGCTGGATATGATTTGTGTCTATTGTTAATCTGTGTATTAAATACAGGGGAAATCTTTTAAAATTCTTTTAGATAAAGTTCCAATACCGCCCGTAGCCACTAGAGTGCCACGCTACCCTGTCCCAGAAGTATTAGGTCTTGTTGCTGCTGAATCCCTGAGTTTCCGCGAGCTGACCTTCCGTTTCTTGGCACGTCCACGGCCTTGGTTCGCAACCTCACACTTCCGTGCCTGAAACTCTCCCTGCAAACGCTTCATTTCGCAGCTTCCTGGCTTACGGTTGTGCTCCTTGCAGCTGTGCTTGGCTTTAGTCAAACTATACAACATGCCCAACTAAATCCATGCACTGAAGCTCCCACTGTGCCCTGGACCGACTCACCTTCTGCAGTCTACGTCCCATGCAGCTGGCTATGTCCCTGCCCCATTCTGCTCTGTTCACTTCATTTCCGAGGGCAGTTACTGGTGCCCATGCCGCTGCTTGCTGAATTAGGTATGGCTTATGTAACCAAGAGAGGGGACCGTCACGTTCCACAGGGAGTTGCCGGCTAGCACCCGTCTCCCCGCAACAGCCCACCTTGCCTGCTGTTCCAAAGCCACCCTCTTCCTGGTGCACAGGTGGACAGGGCCAGGACGTGTTTATTTCCTGGCAGGAACTCTGGTCCCATCCTCAGCTCATCTCCTGGCCCAGGTGGGCCGTGGCTGAAGGTGACCGGGGCTGAGCTCGTGGTGGGGAAGCAGAGCTGTCCTGGCCCGGTCCTAGCAGAAGGGAAGGCTCTCCTGGGAGTGGGCCGATGGCCACGGCTGGACTCCGCCTCTCCTGAAACGCCGACTGTCGTTGCTGCACTCATGTCCCGCCTGGCGTCTGCCTTTGTGTCACGTGCATAGTTTATTCTCAGTGGAAAAATTGGGGCGATCTGTTACAGCTGAAGTTTGGCCGTGATCCTCTTCTCAGAACCTTAGGATGGGAGGAGCATTTTTATAAATCAGTTCTATAATTTGCTATTGACTGTACTGATATACATTTGGGACAGCGTTCTGTCCCGTAGCTTAAAGAGCATTACTAAAGTGTTAACTAGCAAAGACATCTACAACAGAAAGCTGACTCAGCGTCTCCCTCTTGACTCGGAGTAAAGCCCAAAAGCCTTGCGGTGGCCTCCGCCGTTGGCACGCCGGCCCCTCCTGACCTCCTCCTCTCCCTGCTACCCAGTGCTGTGTTCGCTCTGCTTGGACTCCCTGCGCGCCCTGGAATCTGTCTGGCAAGGCCGGCTCATCGCCATCCCATCTGCCGGGATGTTGCTCCCTTAGGAGTTGCGTGGCTGTCCCTGCCCTTTCTTCCCGCCTTCGCTCCGATGTCACGTTCTTCCTGCCGTCTGTTTTGACCACTGAATGAAAACTGCAGCCCGCGCAGGAGTGTTTCACTTTGCAGGGCTCCCGACTCATCTAGAGGAGCTGTGCGTGCCTCTCTCTCCCATTTTCCTCCACTTTGGAATAAACCACCTTTTGTATACTAAAACAGTAAAAGACAATAAAATTACAAACAGTGCAACCAGACACCTGCCTCCCGCAGCCACTTCCATGTGTTCTTTGCCCTATTATGGTTGCGTCCAGGTGTCCTCGCAAGGCCTCATGGGTCCCCGCCCAACCAGGTCACGGGTGTGTGGTACTACCCATGTGTGGCAGGCTCCGAGCCCGAGCGCTGTTGGGCGGGGAAGCCATAGGCGGGGCACCGGGGGCGTGGCCTATTCCCTTCCTCTGCCCTCAGCGGCTCTCTGCTTCTTTCTACCCCGCCGCCCCTGTCTTGCAGCTGGTGGACTGTGGACTTCTGCAAACTATGAGCTCAAGAAAACCTTTCCTCCTTAAGCTTTGAATGTTGGGTGTTGCGTCTTAGTGACCAGAAAGTACAACCTTCCATGATTATTTTCTACATTTCATCTTTGCTTAACATGATACTTCATCCTCCCTTAGGGTTTGGCCTACTACCCAGAAGCCCGCACTGCAACAGAAACTCCCTGAGATGAGATCTGTGCGCGCCTTCCACCGCTGCACCTTGGGAGCCCCAGGCAGCTTGGATCATAGGCAACCTGCACCGGTGCATGCGGAATGAAGCACCGTGGACACTCTGAGTCTCACGCATTATCTCTTGCTTGGTTCACTTATCTTCCACAATAAATTGCAAAATCCATGATGCAGCCTTATTCATTTTTTAAAAGCCAAACTTACTATGGTATTGGGCAATTGTTTTATTATTTTTTATTTTATTTATTTTTTGTACAGGATCTCATTGTGCAGCCAACATATGCCTAAGCACTACAAGGAGAGCTGCAGTACATCATTAATGAAAACCAAAACTCCTTACACTCCAAATTGACACATGTTTTCATGGAACATACAAGTATTAAATGACAAATGAAAGCATATTATGGCAGAAATAGAAGGAAGCACTTATATAATCAACAGAGGGTTGGAGGAGTTTGCACTTCTACACACCTTGCACTTGGACACGAGCTTCCAAACGTCACCACACCAATGTTCTACAATCTCACTAAGAACACTTCCCGGCTCTCCCCAGGCTCCAATGGGTGGGAGGGGCAGACCTTGGGATACCGGAGCAATGGAGGACTGAGGCCCCTGAGGAGGCCCTGCGGGGTTCAGGGCCCCAGCCCCTCTACTTGGCCTTCCTTCTCATTCTGGCCATCAACGGGTAAGCAGCTGTCTCCGCTGCATCCCACGGATGACCTGCCCTGCCCATGCCCGAAAGCAGCAGCACCAAGTCAGCTGTGGACCACGATTCCCAAGTCATGAGCCACAATCAGTTCTTCCTCTCTTTAGGTTGAGTCTCGCAGGTACTTTGCAGCAGTAACGGAAAGCTGATCAGTGCAGTCCTATGTTTTAATTTTGTTTGGGACCTCCTGGTCCCCTCAGGATGCTACTGATCTGATGCGAGCCCTTTGCTCCTGCGTCTCGCTCATCTTTGTCCCCGCATTATGAAGACGTGTGCTCAGTGCGTTCTCTACGCAGTGATATTTCATTGAATCTGGGCCTAGGACACAGTGGACAAAGCTCTTAAGCATACGAGATGGGGCAGTCCCGCCTAGGAAGGATGCAGGCAGGGACGCCACGGCACTGGAAGAGTTCACCAGCGCCTGTGCTGGTGAGGCAGGAGGCAGTGGGGGACCAAGGGGACAGGGGTGTGCACGGGGAGGCCGTGGAGACCATGAGAGCAACTGGCGGGAGGATGTGGCCAGATCGTCATGAACAGTGACGAGGACAGTGATGACCGCGGCACCAGGACGACCGCTGGCGTTGTGCCGTGGTGTACGGCTTGTGCAGATGACTGCGGAGCTCTGCGTGTCGTTCTGACTCCTGAGAGCCCGGGGAAGGGATGTGCTAAATGATCACATAGTAAGGCCATCAGATATACGGCTTTCTTGTGTTTTTCTGGGAGAAGCTTGTTAGCTTCACAGTTGGAAAAGATGTGCCACACAGGACGCGCCAGCGACTTCGCATTCAGGTTACTCACGGCCGTTTAAGAGTGGTGACACTTCTTGTCTCATTGGGGGGTAAGAGGATTTATCTGAGGAACAGCTTGAGAAATCCTTTACAGCAAGTACCTTGTAATGAATTCCAAATACCAGTGCTATTTTTAGCAGACATTTATTTAACTCCATGGGTTTTGTAGGGGCTGCTAGTCCTCCAGTCTAGCCAGTCCTCTGTTGGAGGTAGGGCACTCATCCCTTGTACTTGGGGAGACGTTGGCTTCCGGGTTGCCTGCAGTCAGCCCAGAGTCTGCAATGAATGTCTGCCTTCTGGGCTCAGAGGGCCCGGGGCTGGCAGGATGTCACCCCATCCCTTGGACTTGGACTAGCGAGACTTGGAGGTCTATGGGAAGCTGAACACAGAAACCATGGTGTCCTGGGTACTGTCTGATGCTCGTAGGGCTGTGCCTCTTGGAAAGTTGATGACACCTTTCTCTCATCTCTGAGGCAATGCTGCCCTGTCCCTCACTGGCACCTGCTTAAGGGTGTCCCATCACCAACTGGGAATGAAGAGACTTAATGCGTGTGAACTTTCGTGGTATCGCTCCTGTGTGGGCAACTTCCAGCGTGACAGAGTACCTAAGACAATCAATCTTCTTCCAAGTGGGAAAGGCTCTTTGGCTCCAGGTCTCAGAAGCTGCAGCCTGCGGGCACTTGGCTCAGGGGCTTTGGGTGCTTGACAGCCTTGCACATTGCGACAGAGTCAGGGCATGCAGTGTGAAGCAGCTTGAACACAGGGGCCTTCAGCAGGGACCATGTGAGATCCGCACTTCCTCCTGGGCCTGTGCCTTTGATCTGCTGCCCAATTTTTGTTTGTGGAAAGGGCTTGAGCCTCATGCTGCTCTGCAAGAGGTGAATTTTATTACTTGCAGCTGTAGATCTTGGCCCCTCTCTGGGACCCCTTTGTGGTTGGCAGAGCCAAGACAGTGAAGAAGTGATTTGAAGAGGAGGTGTCAGGCCAGCTCTCAGAGGACTCAAGACTCGGAAACGTGTGTCTCCGCGGGAGGACAAGATGACTGCTTGGTTGTGCACTGGAGATGGGTGGTGAGGTTTCACCAAGCGCAGGAGGGAAGCAGAGGGGAGAAGAAGAGGTGGAGAGTTTCCATAGGGAACACGGGTTCTGGGTCAGGAGCAGGCCGTCCTGCAAAGTGCAAGCTTGGTGTGGTGGAGACAGGGGCAGTGGTGCGGAGCAGGGCAGCAGGGCAGCAGGGACAACAGACCGCAGGGCTGGGCGTGCAGCTGCACCAGGTGTGGTGGCAATATGAGGTGGCATGGCTGGGAATGACTCTGGGTAGAGGGGGCATCCGGCGGAGCCGAATCTAATTTGGTTCTAAGAGGAAGATAAATAAACAGAGCTAGTTGTAAGGGGGAAAACGAGCTTTGCTGGTTAGTTATGGTGGGAGTAGCCGGAAACTAATAGTTGGGTAGGGTTGGCTTGGAAGTAACGTGGCAGGGTGCCGGGCAGGAGCTGTCTTTTTAGCAATCACTGATAGGGACCCACAGGAAGGGTCAGGAGTGTACAGTGTCCGTTTACTAAAGGGAAAGAAGTTGTATCTGCTAGTTACTCAGTGGGTGCGGCTGCTAGAAAGGGGACTCAGTGACGGAGTGGAACCATCCGGGTGGATGGCTCACACTTGGAACATCTGAGAAGACGTGAGGGCAGCGTGGCTGAGGATGGCTACAGGCCGCGAGCGTAGAAGCCAGGCTGCGAGCGTGCTAGCAAGGGACCCGTGCCCTGAGAGGGTGCGGAGAGTTTCCGTGGCCACAGTGATTCCGGCAGCTTTATGCGCCCTTTGGAAGCCTTTGTTCGGTTGTGGTAGTTGCACCTAAGTAGAATACGAGCCAATCTCTTCCACATATTTATTGAAGTACGTGTTTTTTTTTTTTTCTGGAGTTTTATATTTGGAAAAACTGAATAATAGAAAATATTGAGCAAAATAATGAATGTATATTAGAAACAGCAAAATCGAGTCTTACAAAGGGAAGAAAAATTAAGGAGGCATCTGAAAGTAAGCCACCAAGGAATCTGTTTCCAAGACCGAGACCATATTGACTCTTCAGATGACAGCTGCACTGTGGGACTGCAGAAAGCCACATCTGCAAGTCGGGGAGATCCAGAGATTAGCATCACACAGAGCTGACGTTGTTCCACTAAATTGCTGTATTAACTATGTTAACTCCAGGGATAAAAGTGACACGCTATGCACAAGGCATTTTTTATTTAGCAATGATTTTATTAGAACACTCACATTTATTACAATCTCTATTATGTAATGAGAGGCACAGGAACTTTTTATATAAATAAACTTGAAATTATGGATTGCAAAGAATGAGCCAGGAGAGTCACATTTATTGTGCGTGACATCACATGAGCCATTATGTTAATTAAATATTTTGTTTCAGTTTTGCAGAAATCGAAGAGATGTCAGTCTTGACAGTACTGGAGATGAAGAGACCAAGATACAGAAGACAGGTTGAGAAACTGCTCAAGTGAAAGGTCCAACGTTTTTTCAGATCTTGAGACCATGTGGCCAAATGCAGAAAGAATAATGGAATTTAAAACATGACCACTTTATAACCATAACTAAAAATTAATGCAGGCATGACTAGTTAATGATTCTGGGTCTAAGAAATTTTAAGAAGAAGCATGCATTTATATGGTTTCAAAGTGTCTTTTTATAATTACCTACTTAAAAAAGAGCATTAGTAACGATGTAGTACAGAAAACAAACTGCAGTTAACAAGTAATGAAAATACACATCCCAGCGAGGGCCAGCGGAATCTGTTATATCCAGATGTGGTATCCAAAAAGGACCTAGCGTCCCTCGTATCATTCAAGCCAAGATGCATAACCCAACCCAAACCTAATCATGAGGAGAAGTCAGAAAGCATGTGCTGGGCCTGGTGAGATAGCTCAGCAGACTAGGGTGCCTGCTTAGGCCAACTTACGAAAGCGCAGGGCCCGTGGTTCAATCCCTGGCGCACCAGCCCCACCTCCAAGGCCAGAGTCTGGGTGTAGCAGAGCACACCTGTAATCCCAGCTCCAGGGAGGCTGAAAGCAGGAGGATCACCATGAGTCTGAGCTCTGTAGTGAGACCCTGGAACAATCAAATATATGAAAAATAAATAAAAATAAATCAATAAAAGCATGCATTGAGGGAGGTCCTATGAGATAACTGGCCACATTCCTCAAAATTGTGGATGCCATGAAAGGCAAAGGATAGGAAGAACCACTGGGGAAGATGTTTCTAGAACCTAAAGGATGCTTAAAGGAAGCGAATCTCACTGGGAGGCTGAGAGGAGGGTGTAATTACAGCTCCATCTGCTTTCCTGTCAAGAGCCTGGGGCAGGTTATCCCAGCACAACCCTGACCAGAACCCTAAGGCATGGAAGCACTTGCAGTGAATCGAAGGCTAATTCCTTTCACTATGCAGCTCTAACGACCCCATGAAACAGCGCAATGGAATGCTCAGCGCATATTCAGGGCATTAATATTGCATTAATATCTAGGTGGCTTTTCCTTAGAAAAAAGCAGCTGGTGCCTATCAGAAACCCATAATTCAGTTCATCAACAGATCAAGAAAACAAGTAATGTAATTTTTTGAATGGTACCACATAGATTTGATGGCTTTTAATATCAGATCCTATAAAATATTGCACACTGTATTTCCTTCACACGACGAAGGCGAATCATACAGGAAGACAAGGACAAGAAGCACTTCCCTGCAGGCACGTCCTCATCTGACAGCGGACGCACGGAGCCCTTCAGCGCGTGCGCGCAGGGAGGTAGGGCTAAGAATAACCGAGAGCCTAAATGTAACAGAGTAGAGTGTATTTGTTATCGCAGTAAATGTGGGTATAGCAAATTTTTTTTGTTAAAGATACTAAACACGGGGACACAGACATGAATTATCAATAATTTACTGGTATAAAGGACAAGATTTTTATGCTCAAGTAACCAAATTACATTGGGCAGAAGATTCATAGTGCATGCCATAGAGGAGTAATAAATGTTATATTGTGTGTGTTCTTCTGGATGAAACCCTATAATCACCGAGACATACTAAGTAGGTTTTAAATTATGGGATGTTTTATCTTTTTTTTTTACTAAGATTGTTACTGAGATATATAAATTCGACACACCACAGAAATATTAGCATGTCTTATTAAAGACATAGGTTATTAATGATATATGATGCCCAAGAAAAAGACTTGTTGGATTAGAAAAGAATTCCTAAAATACGTATTTCTGTAGTTTGGTAAAAATCCCTTATAATTTATATCATATTCTTGCTCTATGAAATACTGGGAGAATATCTTAAGGCAGGCTATTCGTTTTGGGATTAAATGAATAAGCAACAAATAAATCTGTTGGGCACAAAGAAAGACCAGCAAAAGCTATAGGTCGCAGGTAGATCGACGGATAGATGGATTAGATTAGACATATACAGGGAGACCCGGTTAAATGGAGCGGCCTTTACTACCATAATCTCCGAAAGAACAGCAACCACGAAAACAAAGCAGAGTGTCATGAAAATTCAGTCACCTTCGAAACATAATCAGGGACATCTAATCATTTGTGTACCTGATCGGCTCATTTGGGGTACAAGTGGCTTCTCCCCACTCCGTAGACGGTTCCCCTTTGTTAGGACTCTCAGCACCTCAGGTGTGTCCTGTGAGTCCACGTTTCTGATGTCCGTTTCCTCCACCAGACCTGATTTGTCTGCACACTGCTGTCACCTTGAAGTGGTGGAAGCTCGGGGTGGAGTAGAGTTCTGTCCACACTTGCTTGTGGATGTCATAATTGTTGATTCATTGTGTCAATCTGAGAAGCCTGGAAGTTCAAGGAAGTGACTCGGAAGGGGGCCAGGGCCATGCACTTTGTATGCTGAGCCTGTGCAAGAGCAGGAGACGGCGTGGGTGCTGTGTCCCAGCCTGCTCTGCATAGCCTGCTTCCATCGTAAGGCAGAGAAGAGGCTTGGGCTCGCTGCAGTGTTGCTCCTGCTGCTCTTGCGGGCTTCTGCCTTGAGCCTGCTGTAACATCTGGCTCCTCCCATCTCCACCTACTCCTGGTCACAAGGAGAGAAAGGGGTGATTTCCTTCCCCAGTTGCTGCTTACATCGACCTTCAGTCTGACTGGGTGTGGGGTGCCCATCTTGAACCTGGCTGCCGGGCATCTATGCGGGTCTTACAAGATGGGGTTAGCACTTGAGGCCCCTGACTCAGTGAGGTGGACGGTCTTCCCCACGCCTGTGGGCATCACTCCACCTATTCAGAGCCTAAAGAGAGCCAAAGATGGTGGAAGAAAGAGCCCACCTCTCCTCACGCTTCCCAGGGCCAGTTGGGACAGCTTGCCTCAGTTTCTCCTGCCTCTCATAGTCAGGGGCTGAGCTGACGCCCCAGGCAACCTTGGCTCTCAGGCTTCGGACTGGGACTGACTTGCAGACTGGCTCTCTAGGTCTCCCACTTGCTGCTGGCAGAGCGGGAGCTTTGCAGTCTCCAGAATGGCATGAGCTGACTTCTTATCATCTTTCTCTCTCTCTGAATGTACTCACACAGGCATATGTGTGTAAATTATAAGTACATTGTATTTACATCTTTGGGAAAACTGCAAAAAGAATTTCAGGCTATCACATGGCCCCTCACCAAGCTGGAGTCATCAGAAGTTGTTCCTGTGCTGCAGTATCGGACTGCACCAGCACCCTGGCCCCTGGTCCATGACCCCCAGAAGAGTAGCCTCACTCGCCATCCCTCCACCATGACTCTGTATTGATTTTGACCTTTCGGGGTGGCTACAGTGGAGAAAGCGCCACAGTAGTCTCCCTGGCTATGTATTGTACATAGGCTATACAAAGTTATTTACAGCCTGGCAGGATGGCTCAGTGGTCTAAAGCGCCTGCTTAGGAAAGCTTAGGCGGCTTCAGGGACCGCGGTTCGATCCCCGGCACCACACGCTGCACCAGCCCTGCCTGAGGCTGAGCAGGCCATAAAAATAAATACACAAACGAAAGTTCTGAAACAAAGTTATTTACAATAATTTAGTCTATTAAACACCAGTAGAGTGAAATGCTTGCCATCCGCATACATAAGGAGCCCAAGCCATCGCACACCCTTAGGTTTGCGGAGCAGCTCTGGTCTGTGGAACAAGAGCCAAATCTTTCCTGCCACTGTTGATGAGTTTGAGTTGAATGGATGAATGGGGGATGTTTAGTGTCTGTTGACTTCACCTTGGAAGTTTTTAATCTTTCTTTTTATTTTACACATTACTGGCAAACATGTACAGAGCACTGCTCTGCGTTCCTCCTCGGGAGTCTGCGCGCGGCCGTAACTCACCTCAGCTCCCTTTGTATCTGCGTTCTCTTCCCGCCCTCCCTCTTTCTTCCGTCTCTTTCCCCTTTCCATTTGAGAAAGACCTATTTGCCTCCTTCCTATGACCTGTATTTTATTTTGCTCTTTACTGATAATTTGAGCTATTAAACACTATGCTAAATTACAGAGTTCACCATCTACCCATGCGAGCCATGATACACTCAGCTTGAGGCCACAGCTGGGGTGAAAAGACAAGAGGACCTCTGAAATGGGGGAGGGGAAAGTTTACTGATGGAAAGGCACCTCTCAGAACTACAAATAGCCAATAAATCCATGAAAAAAGCATTCATCATCTTATTATAAACGTGGGTGTGCAAGTGTCAGCATAACATGATGCCTCTACCTTTTTTGGAAAGACACTTAGGAGAGAAATTGCTGAGTGCAATGGAATTTCTACTTTTAGTTTTCTGAAGAATCTGTATTCTGGTTTTGTACAGGTTTACATTTCCTCTAAAAAGTAAAAGGGTTCCTTTTCCTGAACAGCCTTGCAAGTATGTATTATTATTTTATTTCCTGATGATAGCTATTCTTTCTGTAATAAGGTGGCTTTTTTTTTTTTTTTTTTTTTTTTTTTTTTTTTTTTTTTTTTTTTTTTTTTTTTTTTTTTTTTTTTTTTTGTCTTTTTGAGACACGGTCTCACTATGCAGCTCAGGGTGGCCTTCAGCTCGCTTTTGTAGCCCAGGCTGGTCTCCAACTCACACTGATCCTCCTGCCTCAGCCTCTCAAGAGCTGGGATTACAGGCGTGCGCCACCATGCCTGGCCTGGATTCTTGGTATTGTTTGAATTTGAATTTCTCTAATGGCCAGAGATGTTGAATATTCTCTCACATATTTTTTTGGCTATTTGCAATTCTGTGAACTCACTCCTGCTCCATTCTAGAGTACCCCTGTCCATTCAGCCCAAGCTGTGGCAACTGGCCATGCTGAGTGTGTCCTGGCATGAGTTGGTAGCTGGTGGGAGCAATTAGACCTCTGGCCTGTGCTGGGTGTAGGGAGCAGGGCACGGGTTCAAGCAGAACTCTATATTTAATGCCAGCACTTTCAGACCTAACTGCATCTGAGTCTGGCTTCTCAGCCAGACGCCCAGGGCTGTGTCCTTCTGCGTCTGAGCTTAAATTTCCGAGGTCTCTGTGTGGCTGACACCTTCTCAGCAACTGTCTTCTGGTGCTGCCTCTTTCCTGTCCCTGTGGGACGGTAAGACCTAGAACCCTGAGGTGAAGTTGTGCTTCACATCCCAGCCTCAGTCTGCAACATCTGGCCCCTCCCAGCAGCTGCGCATGTTTCAGTCCTCCCTGGAGATATAGCAGACGGTGCTGTGGTTTCTCCCTCCCACTGTCGCCTCCCAGGCGGAAGGACTCACTTTGGGGAGTACAGTCTTGGCTGTGCTTGTAGTGTTCAAGAGCCAGGGAATTTGCCTTGCGTCTGCCTAGACAGGCTGCCTTCTCCACAGCTGGGGTGAGCTAGTGGACTGCTGCGCTGTTGGCCCTGCTTCAGGGTCTGCTCCTCAACTTCCCTGAAGATTCTAATTTTCCTCATGGTTCCCACCTAAATCTCAGACGCCCGCTCCCTTTCTCTTTCTGCCGAGTGTTCCTTCCCCAGACTGACATCTATGTCCCAGAGAGGCTGCTGCTTGCTGTTGATCATGACTCTGCCATGTTGGTTCCTTGATTTCACTTTTTAAAAGAGCAGCTGTTTCAAGCAAGCAGGCAAGCAGACAATAAATGAAAAACGTCTAAATCTTAGCTTTCACCCGTCTTTTCGATATTGATTGTTTCAAGCTTATTTAAGAGATTTCTGCTAGTCCAGTGAATGGAAAAGTGTACATTTATATAGTTCATTTATTCATTGTTCTTGCTGGACTCGATGCCCATGTGCTTATTGATCTGCGTGTGAGTAATTCCTAGTTCCCTTTCCTATTGATGGCTAAATTAATGAATAGATTACTCATCGTATTCCATGGTCCAGCCCTGTAGTTGCTTTTTAAGTCAGCGGATTACATGAATGTGTCTCCTAATAAATCCACAAGGCTTTGAGGAGGAAAGGTATTAAATGATGTCTTTTGTGGCTTTTAATAGTGTGGCCACAGGTTTTCATTTTTCTGTGGAGCCAGAATGATGAATTGCCACTGTAGTTTGTCATATATTTGCAGCCACAAATTGCACTCGTTTAGAACAAAAATCCACATTCAGCTTCCTTCATGCAGGCTCCCTTAGTCTTTAATTCTAATTGCAATGAAACAAACAGCATTAGCAGTAAGAACTGACTTGGGAACAGCCTTATAGGACTATCGCTCATTAGCCACAGAGCTGGAGATTAATGGAGTTCCTTAGTGCCCAAGCTTTATGACCAAACGCTGTTCAGAAGCTCGTTATCCAGAAGGAATACGTAATGAGATGCACATTGTACCTAATAAAAAAAAGTTATGATTGTCTATATTTCGGTTTAATATGTTTAGGAAAGTTAGAAAAAATACAGAAATTTGGTACATTTGAACCATAGTCTGCAACAAAACATTCATTTGCATATAGTTTATAGCCATGAACTTTTGTAAATTATCTTCTAGATTTTTACTCAGTACCAAGATTTCTTCTTGTGTTGATTTTTCTCCTACACTTCCTCATGTGCTAAAAAGTCAAAAATATTTTTTGAAGGAAGTGCTACGGAAAGCCAGGGCTTATGGGCCTTCTCCCTGCCACTTTTCTCTTTGTCCTGCTTTATGTCTCTGTCCCCTGTATTTGTTCTTCTGTCTCAGCTCCAATTATATAGTAAGTTGATAAAACAGAAAATCTGATTTCATTTTTCCATTGAAAATGAAATATATTTCTCCTATTTTGATTACAATGTTATCTGGCTTATAGGCTTACAAACGGGCCACTGGCAGAAGGTTCCAGATTTAGAAGCCAGAAACAATGATTTCTGCAGATTATTTAGTGCAAGGCTTCATTTCAGAAGAGACAAAAGCTGAGGTGGAAGCTGCTGTGGCTTAGCTGAGACTGTTGAGTGCTTCCAAGGGGAAGCTGACGCCTGCCACTCAAGGCCCGCCCCCTTCCCTGACGCCCCTGCCTGTGGCTGTTGCTCAGATACTTTCTCCAAGTTGTCTTTCCATACAGAAGAAGGAGGAGAGCTGTTATTATGCAGCGGCAAGCAGAAACGCTGAAACACCACCCAGGACTTGGAGGCACATTTATTTAATCTCAGATGGGTATGAGAGGACTTAATTGTCCTTTCAAATATCAGACCTTGAAGGCTCAGTGAGGGAGGTTTTCAAGGAGTTGCAAGAAGCAGCAGCGTACTTGGCTGTCTTTGATTGGTTCTTTCGACATGCATCATAATGACAGCTGTGTACCACAGAGACTGACTGTAGCAGACTGTGGTCACAGGAACTGCAACAGGAACTGTTACCTGGGCAACTGAGAAACTGAAGCATTGTAGCCAGGGGGCCACTTTGTGCTACAATTATAAGTGTAAGAAAGGGACTGTGCTCTCGTATTTTAGGCACAGACATCTACAAAGATAAACAAAGAACTAATATTTCTACAGAAGACTCCATTTTTAAAACACTGTGATGCTATCACCCCATAGTTAGGTTACATTAAGTTGTTCGCTGTCTTTAAAATTATCAATGAATTAACACACAGGCCTCCAGACCAATCCAGACATGGTGATGTAATCTAAATCCAATTATGCTAGTGCACTTTCCCTGGCTCTGCATTTCACATTTGTTCCTAAGTCCTTGATAGCAAGAATTTTAAAACAAATCAAGCAAAACACTGCAATTCCGAGCAGATGTTAGGAATAAAAATAGAAAAATTTCAACCATTTAAATAAAGCTCATTAGCAACAGCAATGTCCTGACCTACAGGCAAGCTCTCCTGCACCTTCGTGGTGGCAGCACTGGTGGACCTGATGCCATGCCGCCCTCACTCTGCCGTGAGGGTCAGTGGCAGATGAGCTGACGCCTTTGGTGACTGCTGTGCCGAGCATGCGACTCTGTTCCCAGTGCTGCCCGTGTCACAGTGCTTGCCCTCGTGGGCCGTACTCTGAAAACTTCAGTAAGAGGGGAAATTCTGTCCTTGCCCTTGACTCTTCTTATACACATGGGCACAGCAGTTGTTCGAAGACTGGGCACTGTGGTGTCCTGTATGGCGCACGAGAGGGGCATGGACGGTGAACGTGGTGGACCGTCTCTGCGCTGCTTGTTCTAGGCTTCTCTTCCACTTCCTGAGAAGGCAAGACCGAACCCTAGAAGATTCCAGTTCACTTTCAGAACCGAAAGGCGGACTTTGGAAGATGATGCATTGTGATCGGTGCTTGGTCAGCTGTGAAGCCAGATGGTAAAATCTCTAAGCATCGATAAGCCAAAGCGCTCACAGCAGCAAGGAGCTGGGAGTACATACAGGGCCAGCTAAGGTAGTCAAGGGACAGGAACCATATTGTGGTCACAAAGAATGCTAAGTGAGAAATCAGCTTTTGTTTATAATTGATAAGGTAACCTCTGATCCACAGTAAATAAAACATTTTATCCCCTAAACATAAATTAGCAAGGTACCTGGATCCACTTTCTGAGAAAACTGGACAGAGCTGTGGGCTTGCATTTCTTTGCTGTAGTTCCACATATTTAGTTATTGTTTAACACTGACATTCTAGAGCCAAGTGAAGAAGCTTCTGCACTGTAAACATTACATGTGGAAAACCCTGGAGTAGCTTTAATCTTCAAAAGATTTCTTCAGTGCATTCTTTCCATGACCCACGTGTCGGAAGTGGGGCGAGAACAGTGCAAAACAAAAGTCTGAGAAGAGAGTTCTTTTCCTACAGAAATATTTAAAATAGCACTTGATAGAAAACCTTGTAGCTGCTATGCAGTAAGGCCAAGAAATTCAATATAAAACTTCAAACTCAATAAACTCACACTGTCCACGCTAAATCCCCCTAATTGCCAGTGAGTACTATGCTCTCGCACAGAGCTGGAAAGGTCAGGCTAAATTACACAGCCCCACGCTGTTCTGCCGATCCATGGCGCCCGCGTCTCTGCCCTGTTGGGTCTGCTCGGCAATCTTCTGAACTTTACTGGGCTTTACCACCTGCTGTTTGCTCGATTCTAATCAATAGGAGTGGATATTCACAGGCCCTGAGCTTCTGCAAACAGGAGAAGGCTGGAAGGGTAAGGGGCTTCAGAGGAGGAAGCAAGAGTGTCTTGTGAACCCCAGGAATATAATTTAATTTTGGAGGTGTTGTTTTAACCAGAGAGTAGAATGAATAGATCATAAAAAGACATCGCCTTTTCATTTGAAAAATTATAATAGCCCTGGAGAAGATCCATGGGTTCAGGTGTCTTTTATTTTCTGCTGACTTGCAGTCTTCTATGACAGATGTCAAAGGTTTATGGTCCCCGGCTCCTGTTGAGTGTGCCTTTGGGAAATCCCTTCCAATAACGCTAGGTCTAGGGAAGGCGCCGAGGAAACGTTGCATGTTTTCCTTTCTCCTGATCCTTGGAACCTCACTCCTTGATCAACTCCTCCATCTAGAATTCCTGAAAAGGAGCCACGAGGATGAGTCCAGCTCAGCGCCTCATGGTTGTCCCAGTCCTCGCTGTTCCTCTCCTCCACTCTTGCCTCTCCTTCGCCCGGCTCCCACGTCAGCACCATAAGCCCTGAAGTGAGTTGAAACTAATTGTTATTCTTTTCCAGTTACATTTACATACTTCAAGCCTCATCTATAATTGTGGAGGGGATTTGCCTTCTGCTGGAAGTATTTTGAGCATCCACAGGCAACTGGAGGAGGACCGATTACTTAGGGTGTTATGCAGAGAAGTGACATTGTAGACTGCAAATGGAGAGCTAAATTAATCTCAACAATGATCTTAGACATCTATGAAGCTATATGAAGTTATTTTTATTTGGGCCTTTAAAGTTATTTTAAATTAGGTCATAGGGCTGGAGAGACAGCTCAGCGGACTAAGCACCTGCTGAGCAATGGCACGAGCCAGCGCTTGATCCCTGGTACACAGGCTGCCCTGCCCGCCCCCCCTCGGCTCACTGATCAGGGCGAGGCGTGGCGGTGCACCCCCACGGATCCGAGCTGTGCAGTGAGACCCTGCACAACATACCCCCTAAAAAAACAATTAAGCCAAAGTATCATTCCATTGACATTGGTAATATAAATTAAGATTTAAAACATCAGTAATAGATAAAAGATAAAATTTCAATAAATGGAAACCGCTGTTAGAAGGGGAGATTTTAGCACCTCTAAAATGTTTCTATACTTGGGTGTTGCAAAATTTTATCTACACTCTTTGTTTTTGCATATTCAAGCATTTGAATAAATCAGACCACCTATTTCCTTTTGGTAAGAGAACCATAAGGAATGAGAATATTGATTTTTTAAATTTATTCTTTGTGATTACCATTATGCTAGGTTTCTTTCTTTCTTTCTTTCTTTCTTTCTTTCTTTCTTTCTTTCTTTCTTTCTTTTCTTTTCTTTTGTGGAACCAGGGAATGAACTCAGGTCCTTGTGCTTGCCAGGCAAGCACTTATTCTACTGAGCTATTTCCCCAGCCCCTTATCCTGGGTATTTTTCTATACATTATTATTTTATTCTAACAATTCTTTTTCTTTTGTTAAAAATGGCACATGATTCAGTAAATCAAAAATTTTAAGAAATATGTTCTTTTTGGTTTCTGAAATTCTAAGGCAAAGCCCTATATACTATGGAAAATTAGGGACCACTTAATGATGCCATATGTGTGTGTGTGTGTGTGTGTGTGTGTATATATATATATATATATATTTTTTTTTCCTATATATCCTTGACTTTTTCCCACAGAGGAGTTATCTCAAGGATTTGCTTGATAACTGCAACTGCAATGCTCTTCATTATTGAAACTAAATTTCAACTTGTCTTTAGCGACCTTTTCAAAGTGCAGTGCATTAAGAGGGAGGCTACTCCCACTTCCCAGGCAGCGGCAAGTCCACCAGTCCTCTGCTGCCCGGCTCCTGGGCTGTGTGCGCGCCCTTCCCACTTACTCTGTTGACTTCAGCGTGTCCCACGAGGGAGGCATTTCCTACAGCAGAGCAGGAGCCTCCAAACCAGAGCCAGAAAGCAGAGGCGGTGAGGGCCTGGGCCCCAGGGACACCGCATGGAGGGCGGTGTGGCC
This sequence comes from Myocastor coypus, assembly GCA_004027025.1. Lineage (NCBI taxonomy): Eukaryota > Metazoa > Chordata > Mammalia > Rodentia > Myocastoridae > Myocastor > Myocastor coypus. Next base: position 21,573 of record PVJA010000269.1, read on the forward strand.
CAAAGTGTGCTCTGTGAACTGGGGTGCAGGGGAGATACTGGGGGTGTTCAGCAAGGTGCCGCTGGTGGAACACTGCTCTTTCTGTTCGTGCTGAAGCATGAACAGACCTAGCACTGCCGAAAGATGACCGATGTCTTGATCCCACCAGCACTCAGTCAAGCGGGTGGCAGCCTTCTTGCAGCGGGCGAAAGTACACTGCTGGTGTGGGTGTGTCTGTTGGTAAACACGCAGGAGTTACGTGTGAAGTTCACAGGCAAGTTAAACTCATCCCTGTTGGTGCCATCCGCGGGACTCTACTTGGCCATGCGATGGACCTTGAGGGGATGAGTAGCCTTGCTTTTTCAAGACTTTGGCAGGATATTCTCTTGAAAGGAAGCTCTTCATTAACTCGACAGAGGTGGCAGCTGTGTCCATCATTCTTTGAGCACATCAGAAATGTTTTTGAATGCAATAAAATGTCAAAGGCAGAAAGCTCATTTTAAATAGACTTTTCCTTTAACCATGTTTTCTTCAACAATTTGTATTAAAATGCAGTCTAGCTCCTTCTTCAACTCCAGATATTAATTATCTTGACAAGCTGCAGGAAACGCCAGGAAGTTGGGAGCCGACGGAAAGGAGCGAAGGTGCCGCCAGGGGTGCAGCTGACAGCTCTCGGAGGCTCTGGGGAGATGAGGACGGAATTGCAAGGAAGGCTTCAAGTGCTCCGGCAGGGAGCTCAGGCCGCTGAAAGCTGCAAAATTCATCAGAGTCGTCCTGCGCTCAGATCTTTTATGAATGCACAGCAACTTGCTCTTGTAGCCTTTTAATGGTATAAATTCGTAGAAGAATGGCTTGACTTCATACGGTGGGGAAGTCCTCAGTGTTCGTGGATGTAATGAAACTCACACATCGTCCTCCGTGCGAAGTCGCAGGTGTGGAGAGTGCAGGGAACTGTTCCGGGAACAGCCGTTTTCTTTTGTGGAGCCGGTGAAATTAGGTAATGGAACTTCCTTTATTGTTTGGTGTCTTTTCGACCAACTTTGGTTTTTTATATGTTCTTTTAAGTAAGCCAGGAATAGAGCTAATTAATTTTCTGTAATAGAAAGATAGGGTTAAATCTAATTTATTGGGTAACCAGAATGAATGAATAGATCACATTAGGAAGGTGGAATGATATTGAAAAAGTTATGGAGGTTCTTTTGTTCAAAAATTATAGTGAGAAGGCTGGGGAGACGGCTCAGTAGAATAAGAGCTTGCGTGGCAACACAAGGGCTTGCGTTCAATCTCCAGTTCGAAAAAAAAAAAGTTACAGTGAGAATGTTCAGCTCCTTTGCTGGCCCGAGGTCCCAGCAGCATCGTGGGCTCCGCCCGCCATGCGCGTGTCCTCGTCCTCGTCCTCGTCTTGCTGGAGGGCTCCTGACTGATGGCAGGGTGCTCCGCCCCACTGTGTCAACGCTCTCTCACTCGCCGATGTGTTCCTTAGAACCAACAGATGGAAAACCGCGGCCTTCAAAGAGAAAGAGACCAACTTACTAGCACAGTGGAGCAAAGAGGGAAGTCGTGTGAGGCCCCTTCCTGCGGCATTTTCCTAAGGCAGGGTCTGTTCAGATTCCAGGAACTCTTCCCCTGGGAGCAGATGATTAAATGCCTGCTGAAGCCACTGTCTGCATGGACTGCAGGGCAGAGCTCGGCTCCAGCGTGCTCATGCGGACGGAGTTGCCTTTCCACCCTCACCCCCAGCGTTCATCTGCGAATCTCCCGGCAAGCACGGAACCCATCCCAGCATCCCCACTCCTTCATTCCACAAATGCATTAGATGCGCAGGTCCTGTCTCACTCTCTTCTTGTAACCTGCTGGTCCTCACGGTCCTAACTTATTTGGGTTTGGAGCTCAGCTTTGGAAAGCTAGTTATAGTTCCCTTCTGGGACATGACACAAGGAGACAAAATGCCCCTTTCTCAGAGGGCCGTGAGGCCTGAGCTCGGGATGGCAGGTGGGGTGCGACGCAGGCCTGGTAGCTGCGAGGGCACAGATGGCAGGGAACCTGTGCTGCGGCCTGTCGGGGCTTTAGCGAGACGAACTCGGAGTGAGATGTAGGAGGACACAACTCAGACTGTCGCACGTCCTCCATCAAGGAACCAACAGTGCAGGAACCAGGAGAGCAGAAAGGGCATGGTAGGGAGTGCTGTACATTGCAAACAAAACAAACAAACAAACAAACAAACAAACAAAAAGACCCAAAACCAAAAAGCAAATTTGGAGTGCTTTATTAGCTGAGCTCAGCAGTAGCACTGTCCCAGCAAAACCGAAGAGAATGTGCACTGAGTGATTATAGGATGGGATATTTTAAGGGTAAAACCCACAAGTTAGGACAGGGAGGTACAGAGTTTCGGTCAAATAGGGAAAAGAACAGAGTTCAGACCACACAAAGGCAAAGGCACAGTTTGTTCTGAGGCAGGAGGGCTGTGTCAGTTAGGGCGGGAGTTAAGGTTAAGCCAACTCTCGGTTTGAGCAGTGGGACGCCTGGGGTCCTAGCCTTTCTCTAAAAGGCCTAGCACATTCCATAGTGCTGGGCAGGGTGAGCCAGAGGGCGAGCAGCTCCTAAAATGCTGGCGCAGTACAAGATAGAGTCACTCAAGTTAGCTTACAACGGGGAGAGCAGGAGTGAAAGGAGGAGCTGGAGCCCTGGTCCTCGGAAGCCCCGCTCCAGGACAAGCTGGTCGGCAGTGTTTATGGGGCTGAAGGGCCAGAGAAGGGGGCCCCGGTGCAACCCAGGCGTGAGCTGTTCCTTCATCTGCAAGCCAAGTGCATTTATTCCATTTTTATTTCCATTTAATACAATCTGGTAGGGGGTGAATGTCAGGCATTGTTTCTGGTAGATAGATTTCATTTTTACTCAGGCTCAAATTTCCTTTATAACTCTCCATAGTACATACTGATCAGAGTCAACAAATGTACATTAAATGAAAGTGTCAAGAAACAAAATGATGTTTGCTGGATGAAGTTTAAATTATCTAATCAATAATAAGATATATCGATGTAAATGCAAATCTACAGACCCAACAGTGAAAAGAACAGTGTTTTATTTTATTTTTTTAACGTGCTGTAACCTTGTGAATTCCCATATTTCACAGCAAAGTAGCTAAGTGCTTTAAAACATGGAACAGACACTGAAGAAAAGTTCTTTAACGATGCCAGCTGAGAGGAAACACACCTGAGTTTTCTAAAAGGAAGGAAGGGAGCTCCTCCAGCGGGCAGAGGGTTGTTCATTCGTTCAACGCATGCTCACCGAGCACATGCTGCGTGCCGGACCCTGTTCTCCGAGAGGGGACGTGGGAGCGGATGCGTGCGTCACGTGGCTCCTCCTGTGCCGCTGCAGACCACAAGAACTGTGTGCAAGCAGGTAAGTAACGGGTGGAAGTGCGTTCTCTGGCAGCCACCACGTAGAAGGCACCGGGAGGGCATGCGCCAGGGCACCATACTTTGTAGTTTACAAGCAAATTTATTACATAACCTTATAGCAGTAAAATATACAACTCAGTGGCCTTTGAGAATTTATACTTTTTAATGTGATGACTTTATTTCGGGAAAGGCAATGGCTGGGTCACATGGACATTCTCCTTTGAGTTCTTCCGGGTATCGATCCTGATGCCCCCTGTGGCTGGGTCAGTTTCCATCCCCACCAGCAGCAGAGGAGGGTTTGCACAGCGGTGATCCACTGAGCTCATGGCTATCACAGTGTGACTCCACACAGCTGAGGCTTGGGAGACGTCTGTCAACGGATGGGTGGGTACAGAAAATACGGTGTTTAACCATAATTCTGCCACAGAGGCTAAACATGAGTCATTTGAAGAAAGTGGTAGCATCTGGCTATCAGTGTCAAATGAAGAGAATCAGATATAGAACTCTAAATATCATATGGTTCTCCTGTGAGAGAAAGCCGAACTACAAAGAGAAAATAATAGGAAACGGAGATAGACCTTTTGCAAGAGAGAAGGGTCTGGGAAGGGGAGGGAGGGGCGGAAGGAAAGGGGAGCACGGAGGAGTTGGGGTGCTCAGGCACCGATCGCAGGAGGAGGCCATCGCTGTGCATAGCACGCACGACTACTACTAACAGTGAACAGTTCCTCCAGGAAGCGCTGTGTAGTCCACAAGTGAAAGAACACATGCAAACGAGTGTGAATAGCTGGAAGTAGACCAGATCGGGCAGCTCTTCTCATGGAAGTAGGGAGGGATTCTCAGATGACAGAGCAGCGTACCCTCCCTCAGCAAGAAGGGATCTGGGCATGAGGGCCAAGCAAAGGACAGAGGCATGGGACGCGAGGGAGAGGCTGAGGGCCATGCCGAGGGCCACACAGAGGGCTTGCTTTGTGTCCGCTCATGAAAACCAGGAGATATTTACCAACGATAAGTGCCATGAGTGCTGGGAGCTCTTTGGAGGTCCTTCTTTGGTTAGAGCATTAGGAATGAACAAAAAACTAGAAAACGAATCAACATGCAAAGACAGCAACTATCACACGCAGAACACAGTCTCCTGGGATTATTAGCAATTACTTGAGCACAAATGAGTAACTATGGTAACTGCTGTTTAAGGATGCTTTGAAGGGTTCAATGTATGAAGTGTTTAGAATAGTTTTCAGTACATTATAGACGTTTAAATATTATTTTCTTCTTACTCATCCTGAATAGGTAACATTGGTTATCCATTTCCGGATTCCTCTTCTAACAGGAAGCTGTTGCTCTGTGACAGTGAGCAGGATACTGAAGCTTTTTAAGGCAGAACTTCCCGTTCTGAGAACATCCTTGAAGCAAGGGGACCAAGCGAGGTCACAAAGACACCCTTGCTGCGCACTGGCTTTAGGGGTAGCCAGAGTGCCCAAGGTAGAGCCCCGGTTGAGCCCAGCTCATTCTGGGAGACCCAACCTCATGTGAAATTGACTGGGCGTATTCGTACTTGGATTTGAGCCTGTTGTCACTGCCCAGAAATACTCCAGATGGGCACAGGGCACTGAAATCCTGCAAGCACCTTGCATGTTCTGTTTTGCCTGGAAAACTATCTGAAGTCAAGCTGGCATCTTAATGTGCATATCCAGCAGGATTTGCCCTGTAGTCCTTGCTTAATTCAGAGTGGCAATGTACAGAGGTCTCAGCGATTTATAATCTTACATTTTGAATGATTAAAGGAATTCAGCTGTTCAAGTTAATGTCACACATTGAAGTCCAGTGTTTCTTTTTCAGATGAAGAATGCATAAGGAAGTGAATGTTCCTTAAGGTAGTGTGAGGAAGTGACGTTTGTGAGGGGAAGGAAGTCTGTAGGACTCCGGCAACTTGAAAGCTGCAGGCGTGGTGCTGGAGCCTCTCTCAGCTTCTTTCCTTCTGACAGAGTGACTCCACATGTGGGAAGTCCAGAAGCACCTTGAGAGAATAGCAATGCAATGCGATATTGCAAGCAGGAGTGTTTGTGGTGGTGTGGCTCCAGAGCGCAAGTCTCTGGTGAGCAGGCACTAGGAGGAAACCGCCCCTGGTGTCTTGGTTACTCTTCTCTCTCTGTTCGGACAAATTGCTGACACTCAAATTAGGGAGGCAAAAAGCGTATTTAGCTCACCATTATTGGAGGTTTCAGTCCATATTCAGCTGGTTCCAAGGCAGAGTGGGACATAGTGGAGGGCAGCCTTTTATGGCAACAACTAAGAGCATAAAAATATTACTTCCTTCAGTCTATGAATGTGGGCCAGCGTTCCACTTACTGTGTGTTCTCCAGTTTATGTCACCAAGGTCTTACACTTTTCAGTAGATGGGTACTTTATCCCCTGGTTAAATTTTACACCCACTGTTGTTTTGTTGTTGTTCCTGCCTCGCTCCTGTGGGGTTGCAATTTCTGTCTCCTTTTCCTTCTTCATCAATAATATTTCATGCATAGAAGTGCAATTGATTTTTTATGTTGGCTTTTGTATCATGCAACTTTACAGAACTGATTTTTTTAGTCCTACTGGTTTTCACAGGCAGAGTCCTTAGGGTTTTCGATGTACAAGGTCAGGTCAGGACACAGAACGTCTTGCTACTTCCTTTTCAACCCTGGTGCCTCGTATTGCCTTCTCTCTTTCCTTTCCACTCTTGCTGGTTCTTCAGGGCTGTGCCGCACAGAGATGTCTGGAGGGGCACCCTCGCCTGGTTACTGATTTGCAGGTAAGACTTGAACTTTTCATCGAGTCAGATGCCAGCTGTGCTCTTGCCCCGTGTGGCCTTTCGTGTGCTCAGCTGCTTCCCATATTGGGTCATTCTTTGGGAGTGTTTACCACGGCAGGATGCTGAATCTCACGCAGTGCTTTTTCTGCTTGGATGGCGAGGAGCACCTAGTTTCTGTTTCTCCTTCTGTTGACATGGTGCTGTGTCACACTTCATGGTTTGTTTTTTTGGTGGGACTGGGGTTCAAACTTATGGCTTTGCACTTGCCACACAGGCACTTGTGCGACAGAGCTACCACCCCGGCCTCCTTCTACACTTAATGTTATGCGCAGGTCGACTCATCTTTACTTCTCAGGGGCCAGTTTCATTTGGTATTGCGGAAAGGTGCTTTCAGTGGCTGGCTAAATTGGGGTTGCTAGTATATTTGATTTTTAAAAGCTTTGCCCATTAATGATGGAAGTGTGTAATTTTCTTTGCTTACGACGTAAATCTTGATTTATTTGCTTTTTTCTCATATCTTACTCAGTAAATTTTCTTGGCCCTTTGCTTTTGCTTTTTTCCTTCTTAGGTAAAAACAGTTCTTCGCCACTTCCACGACTGGGTCTGTCCACATCTCTGTGCTGTGTGGGGACAGCCATGGCCCGTGGCGCTACTGGAGAGGCTGCTGCCCCTGCCCATCCTCTCCCCCCACCCACGCCTGGTGAGCACCCTGCCCCCACGCTTCCACCAACCTGGAGAAGGCCACTGCTCCTCCTGGAGTCTCTGCCTGCCCCTCCGTTCTTTCCCTGTCATTCCAGAGCATTCCACACTTGCTCTGGCAGGTGGGTGGCTGGTGAAGTGGTATACCAAAGATGCTTCTGGAAAGAATCAGGATTGTACTTTACGTTTGCTATAGATTTTAGCATAGTGCCATCTGTGCCACATAAGAGAAACGAGGTAAATACTGCATGAGCAGTTGAGTGTATCAATTTTAATATTCAATTTTAGTATATTCCCATGCTGCTAGTACCCATAATGGCTAATACTGGTTTGCTACGTTTACAGTCTGATACAAAATTATCACTTAGAATGTTTTTAGCACAGGGATCAAGTCTTAGGATAATATTAGAAATAGTAGGAGCAGAAATCTTTGTTTTCAATTCATTGGAAAGGTGTCAAAGGCAAGAGAAACTTGCAGGTTGTATTAGTCAAAGCTCTGTAGAAAATCAGAACCTAGAGCACAGGTGGATAGTTCAGTTAGAAGATGGATGGTTAGATAGATAGAGAGATAGAGAGATAGATAGGTAGGTAGATAATAGGTGGGTGCATACATGGCCAGATGGATAGACGATACATAGACAGATAGATGGATATATGGATAGGTGGATCGACGGAGGGATGGCTGGGTGGGTTAATAGATGGACAGATGGACAGAGAGAAGTAGAGAGAGACATTATGTGGAGCCGGCTCCCAGGCTGCGGAGGCTGATGTGTCCCACATCTGCTGTCTGCTGAAGAATCTGGAAAGTTGGCGACATAGTTCAAGACCAGCGTCAAAGGCCTCAGAGCTAGGAGAGTTGGTATCTGAGGAGAAATGAGATGTCACAGCTGTACAAGGAGGAGCTTGCTTGGTTTCGTTCAGGCTCTAGAGGAATTGGACGCTGGGCACAGATGAAAAACTTCGTACAGACAGCTGAGTCAGCCTGATAGCTCTTCCAGAAGGAGATACTTCAGGAATAACGTCCCCAGAGCTTTCTGGGGTCCTCTAGCGTCACCCAGTGGACACATCTAATTAATCACCACTATGAATGACATTGTATCTTGCTCTAAATCAGCACAATTTCCATGTAAAAGAAACATAATGCAAAACATCACCCTCCCCAGAGTCCTTGGCCAGGGCTGTTGGTGCTGGGGTGCAGGGGTGACACATCACCTGTGTGCCCTGGAGTGCAGCAGTACAGACTCAGGGCCTTGAGCTTTGACCTGGCATGCCAGGTGCTACTGCCAGAGCTGGCAGCGGGCGCTGAGGACTGAAGGGCAGCAACAGCTTGCATGGACCAGGGAGTGTGCAGGGTTGAAAGAAAGGTTTATTCTCCCTGAAGACAAGATTTCTGCTTCTGGTCGGTGCTTCACACCCTCCAGGTTTCTGAAAACTGCTAGCTATATCACTCGTCAGTTGTTCTATGGACATTCAGGAAAGATGGGAAAATCTTAAACCTTGCGAAGTATGATTTCCTTTAAATCATGGCCTATCACTCATTCTTCTTTTTCTTTTACATCTGACGCAAGGAGTCCTTTGAGTTAAACATCTTATTCAATGTGGAGTCCCTGGCTCATTGAGGCTTCCCGCTGAAAGCCTCAGTCCTCACCTGATTTCTTTTTTTTTTTTTTGTGGGACCAGGGTTCAAACTCACGACCTTGCACTTGCCCAGCAGGCACTTGTGCCTCGGAGCTATCTCCCCAGCCCCTTCACCTGATTTCTTTGATTCGTCTGGGAAGCACTTTGGGGGACTTGCTTTCTGTCTGCCCTACCACGTGACCTCTCTTTCTGTTTTTAATTCCTTGTTATTTTCAACCAGTTCACAAGTGGATAAATTTTCACTTTGGTTTGTGAACTAATCCAGTGTGTGACCTTATGACGTTGTACTTGGTCTACACTGTAGCATTTTAAATAAGACGCAGCTTCTCCTCTTATTTTTTGACAAAAACGTTTAAAAACTAGGAATAAAACAGAAAAAAAGAGGTGCCCATGAGATCCAGTATCTGGTTGCCTTACAAATTATGAAAAATGCCTGATTTTATTAGCAAACAGTTTCTGAATAAGATGCCAGATCCTCCAGGAGAGGCGTCTTTCTGAGCGGAGGAGACAGATGTTGCGGACAGGCGGGCCAAGCGCTTTGTGTAGGGCCGGCGCTGCTTGAAGATGGAGCGGGAGGGACACAGACCGATTTGCCCTCAGGGAGGAGGTGGTGGGAAATGTGGACGGGGGCCGAGCCAGGGACCATCTTCGCATGGCGCAGAAGAGCGAGTGCAGGGGCTGCCCAAGGCCGGGAGCCACTCATCCAGGAAGATCACAGCCGGAGGGAGGGTGTCAGCCCGCGAAGCAGGAGAGGCGGGCAGGCGACATGGGAGGCGGCCCCCGCCCAGCGCTCCCCAGGCTCCGCACAGTTGAGAAGAATGCTAGCCACGGTCTAAGAGCCTGGTGCTATTATTTAATGTTTACTTTAAAACTACGTAAAGCATTTGGGAAGTACAGCGACAATACAGCCATGGTCACCATATTTCCTTCCGCTTGTGTTTAATATATTACTGGTCTCAAATAGTGATTGTATGCAGGGGTTCGTTCACACATATTTTTATTTATCTTTAAATAATAACTTTAGACAAGCTTATTTCTATCCTAATTCTGTAGGTCTTAAGCTTGGATTTCTGCAGTTAAGAGAAAAGCAATCTGAAAAGGTCCGAACACCGCATGAATGTTTTACACATGGGACCCCTCCTAGGAATATAAATATCCTTCAAAGCAATAATCCATCCAAGTCAATGACCCTCTAAAGGTGTTGGAACACCTGGCCAGAAAGATTAAGTCTTGGCCCATCACAGGACTCGTGCAAGCGTCCAGTTTAGACAGTTTCTTCACCTGCTTTCCTTGCAGTCGCGACTCCCCTCTACACCACACTGTGACATCACAGGCATGACGAAATGAAAGTTTTCGACTCTGAGTTGCACTCTCTGTGTGCCTGTGAGCGCTGGCTGATCAGGTACAGCCAAAGGCAAGCCATACGGGGTTTTAATTTTTTTCTACAATGTGATAAAATAGAATAAAGGTTTTCCTCCCAGAAATGAAGTGTAGCTGGGCTAGGGGTTTCCATGGGAAACGTGGAGACGAGCAGGCCACAGCTATTCCGATGCCCACGGCCTTTAGGGCTGCGCCTGGTCCTGCCCGCACTTCTGACTCAGATATTTATGAGCAAGGTCAGGCGTGGCAGTCAGAGGCTGCCGGTGTAATTAGAAGGCCACTGGACTCGTCAGCTGGGTGTAAAATACTCTGCGCTGCAGAGCGAAGCCTTCATTTTCTAAGTAAATTAACAGTAATAACTGTCACAGTACAGCTGGTAAGCAGGCCAGCCATCTGTGAAGAGGGGCTCCGTGGACAGCGACAGCCTTGTTAGACACTCCCCCGAGACAGGGATATGTGAGCAAGCTGAGCTGTGCCCAGCCCGCGGAGAGCAAACGGCAGCCCCAGAAAGCAACACTGCCCCAAGCCTTTTTTCTTTTGTTCAAAGAAAATCAAGCAGTTTGGAGATGAAAACCAGTTGGATGGGCCAGATGTCCATCGCAATGTGGACACAAGCAGGGCCCGGGTTCATGAGTAGTTGTGACATGTACAGGCTTGTGGTGGGCGGGCCCGGGGGCCTCCCGGAGTGCGCAGTCTCCAGGGTCAGCAGGTGTGGGCACGGACGCTACTGCCGCTGCAGACAAGGGCTCAGTGGGAGACACAAGTAGATGTGTCACGGGGTTCCTTTTGGATCCATAAAATGTTTCTAGTCCCCTACCATCTAAATAAATCTGTTCTGAGTTCTTCCAGAGGAAAGAGTGTGAATACAGAATTAAAAAAAAAAAAAATCTGTGCTTGGATCTCAGTTGATTCACATTCTGAGCGGGCCAAATGCTTTATCCCTTTGGTTTGCGGTTCTGCAAGATTTTTCTTTTTTCCATTTACAAAATGAAAACGTTGTGCTCCTTACAGGATCTCCTAGGACAGCCATGATAGCATATCTAGTGCCTGCTCCATAGAAAGGTGAATGAGAATAGCACTGTTTTTCTCTGTCCTTTCCTTGAAAAGATGAGCCTGAAATTTCCACCTTCCCCAATGGCGTTCGTTAATGCTGCCCTCAGTCGGGTGTGAGACAGCGGAGAGGACCTGGGCCCACGGAAGGGAAGACAGTGGGAAGCAGGTACTGTGGGACATCGCAGACGCGCAGACCTCGGCGGACAGTGTGTGGGACTATAGCCCGAAGCCAGAGCTACCCAACGTGCTATCACCATTCGGGAGCTGTTTCTCCTAGGACAATTTCCCAGGGTTTTTAAATTAAGGTTAATACATTTTCACTGGTGGTAAGTCTTGTCATCATGACAGTATTTTTTCTGCCCATATTACATGATGTGCTATAAATCAGTGATTGAAAATCGCCTTGGGGAATAATAACACTAAATAAATGCATAATTATTATGTAGGGCTATTTATTTCACTCGAGTAAAAAAATGTTGACAGCTTTATTATGTTAGGCGTACAGCAAGCTGATGGCTTACTCCGTGGTTGTCGAAATTATGCTTTGGATGGTGCCACGCACCAGCTCAGAGTGACAGCTGACAGCCTTGTTAAATGGAACTACACAGCGAACTCCCACTTCTTCTGTTATATCATATGTAGGGAAGTTGTACATGCAGAGCGGTACAAAAGGAGGCCGAGAGGGAGAGCAGTTCAGGAAAAGCACTGAGCTCTTTGGAAGCCGTCAAGAGAACTCATCTGTAGGCCGCGTGGTTAAGTGGAGGGAGTGAGCTGTCCACATCACCTCACACACACACACACACACACACACACACACACACGCACACGCACACGCACACACGCTGGCCCTCCACTGTGCCTCCCTGCCTGCTACCTTTTCTTGCCTCTTCCTGACCACGTTCCCTTCCCTGACCCTTCTGCTTCCACGTCTCATTTCCCTCACAGAGACCACGTGAGAGAAAACATGTAATGCTTGTCCTAGAAATGGAACCTTTGAATCCTAAAAAGTGCTTGCACCTTGAATGTGTTCAGTTCAAGTCACCACGTTTTGAGACACGCTGACAGACAGAGTTTGCTTTGGTCTTTATTTGACAAACAATGAAGGCGTCTATGAATATTCAGCCAGGAAACATAATTGTTTTTATTGGAGACCACTGCAGCGAGTCCCAGTCTCCTGCTAGGTGTTACCGTGCATGGTGGAAAGAAACGAGAGCAAGAGAAAAAATGGTGGCTCGGCGGGGATCTAGGATGACCAGTGGTCCATGGGGCACAAAAGGCCACCAGGCAGCCAGAACCCCAGCTTTTACTGACTGAGGAGGGGATTATCGATGCCAGAGAGAACAGAGGAGGCCTTATACTAAGAAGGATCTTGCCCTGGAGCCTCCTTAGACTTGGTGGCCTTAGCCTTACTCTAAGTGGTGGGGAGAGGATGGCCCACCCCTAATGGGATCATGGGAAATCTCAAAATGGTGACACCAGAAATCCCAAGCCTCTGTCCATCCCTTGGTGAAGTGTGTAAAACCAGACATCATGAATTTCTCCCGCATATCTTATTCAAAAGTTTTGGTTCTAGAGAAGGATGGAAATTTAAGTTATATTGTTAGAGACAGCAAAACTTCCACAAAAGAGCATTGTGGAAATTAAATTTAGTAGAAAGACATTATAACTTTAATAACTGGAGTTTCTAATACATCAGTACCTGAATTGAAAATATTCTCTTGCTGGCTCTCCAGTGGGTGGGAGATGGCAAACCATCTTGCTTGGACTGGGAAATGCCTAGGAAGTTAGAAACACGGATATCTGACTGTCTGGGAGGATATTTCCACAGACAATGGACAGGTGAGACAGCCAATGGATAACAGAAAGCCGGTGGACCATCCAATAAGATGGGAGCGAGGGAGTCAGAGAACAAAGGAGGATGCTCTTGGTCCTGTGCTCCACACTCCGCTGCCTGACCACTAGAACACGAGCAGCGTTTCTGCGTGCAGCGTCCATGATGATGCTTCTGTCCTAGAGCCAGTGTCCTCTGGGGTGTTTCTGGGATCATGAGTCAAAGCAAATCTCTTCAGCTTTCTTTGTTCAGTTAGTCTGTCACTGCCATGGAAAACTGGCTAACACAGGGGATGATGCTGACCACGTTTCAGTACGAAATTATGACGTATTTTTGTTCGTTATCAAATATTCTTCTACGGGTTCCATATCACTTTTCTGAAATGCTTCAAATTTTGCATTCTTTTTCAGATTTTGAAACTCGTGTGTGTGTAGTTAGGTAGCTTGGAGAGAATGCCTAAGTCTACAAACAGCATTCGTTTATCAATAGAGTCTTTTAACATAGCCAAAAAATAATTTTATGCAATATTTTTAGTAGACTAGTCCATTGTCTGACCCAGCCAATGAGGGCAGGTCAGCAATCTCCCACTCGTTGTGTTGTGTTGGCATTGGAAAAGCAGTACAGATTTTGGATTTGGGAACTGGGGATAGTCAATCTCTAACAAATTTCTGTATAACCTATAATTATCAGGTAGTTTCAAGCCAGCTGGGATTGTAATGTGTGAATTCTAAGTTACTGTTTAGATGAATTCTAAGTCTGAAAATTACAGCCAAATGTCTTTATGAGGTTTCTTTGGAAGGAAAGGTACTGTCTTGTTACTCTTCTCTCATCCCTGGGACAAATACCCGACACCCAAAATGAAGGAAGGAAAGGTCTATTTAGCTCAGTTAGTGGAGGTTTCAGTCCACACTCAGTTGGCTCCAAGGCGGAGTGGCACACGGCAGAGGGCAGCCATTCATTGCAGTGGCAAAGAGCAAAGAACAAAGGGAGACATGCCAGCGTCACCCCTGGGGCACACTGTGACAGCAATGGATACTGGGTGTGGTGGCATGGCCCTGTAATCCCAGCTCTTGGGAGGCTGTAAATAAGCAGATGACTACAAGTCTGATCCAGTAGTGGGAGTGTGGACATGCTGTAGACCCTTCCCTAAAATACAAAAACTAAATTAAAAGAAAGAGAAAAAGAACAGAACAAAGGAAGCAGCAACAGTTCAGGCAACTCGCAGGCCTCGCTCCCCTCCCCACATTGTGATGTAAGCTACCTGACCTAGGGCAGGTGGTGCAGCCCACAGACCCACAACAATCAGTCACAAACTCCAGACACTGTCCCATGACTGCATGACACTTTGAGGGACAACTAGACATAAGCCATAGCCTTCTGCCCCTGAACCCCAACGACTCATTCACATCCCTTTACACAAAAGGCATTTTAGTTTATCTCTAAGAGTTTCCAAAGTCTGAACTTTCAGCATTGCTGAAAATTTCCAGTTCCAAGTCTCCTCCAAAATCTAAGGCAAACTCTTTGATGTGGGCCCCTGCACAAATGAAAAGTTAAAGTTTTCTGACATTCCATGATAAGACTAAACATTCCAAAAGGTACAAACAACAGGAGAATACAAGGCACTTGGACCAACACAAGTCCAGAATCCAGCAGGGCAAACATGAAGTCCTATAGTTCCATGTGGAATACCTGAAGCAATCTGTGGCAAGTTGGGCACTCCATGTGGCTCCACCTCTGTGGCACTCTTGGTGGTAGCTCCTATGGCTTTTCTCTTAGGCCGACTTTGCTCCTTCCTTGCAGTTTTGCTTAGGTGATCCACATTCCTGGCTTTTCCAAACTTTTGGGGTTTCCACTGAATAGGCTTCACACTCACCATTTTTGTGTATGTGGTACTGGGAGTTGAACTCAGGACCTTGTGCTTGCTAAGCAATCACTTATTCTACTGAGCTATCTCTCCAGCACACACTCACAGATTTATACACTGCTCTCCCAGGGGCACACTGCTTGGCCTCCCAGGCTTTCTTCTGAAATACTGGTGGAAGCTTTGTTAACTTCAGAACTCCTGCATTCTTCAAGTGCATAAAACCAGTGCCACATGGATGATGCCAAGGTCTGCTGTCTGCTGGAGCAGTCACCAGGCTTCCTTCTCTCAGGGCTGTAGGGGTCGAGTGCCTGGATTGCTGAATACTCTGTTTCTGAGGACAAATTCTCTATGCTGGTGTCAGTCTGAAACCTGGTGTGGATATCACTGCCATTCTGGAACACGGAACTCTGGGGCTTTCTGCCCAAGGCAAAGTTCATCACCCTTGTAATTCTGATGCTGCAAAGAGCAGAGTCCTGCCACCTCATCTGATGCCTTCAGGCCAACCTTTTCATTCCCCTGTTCTTTCTCAGAAATGAAGATTCTCTCAGCTGTATTCTTGCATTACACAGCTTTACTGGAGCTTCCTCTCTGGCCAAATTCACATTTTAAATCATCCTGCTGTGTTATTTGCTCTTGATTCTCAACATAAATTTGACTAAAAGCTGCATCAATAGCCAGACCACTGCTTTAACATTTGGCTGCCTTCACATTTCTTTTGACAGATTAATCAGTCTACCACACTTAGTCGCAGGAAAAGTCTCTTGACATAAGCAAAATGCGACAAACCTTCTGCCAAGCTATAATACACATCATCTGGAGTCCAACAACCAATGCAGTCCTTCTTGCCAGCAGCAACCTCCCCTGCCTTGTCTTTACTAGCAGGATTTCTATTAGCCTTCTGGCTCTCTGGACCCTGACTAGAATCGCTGATACAGAACAGTCAAAGGTGTTGTAATGTTATGTTTCGGTGCCAAAAAGAACAACGAGAAGACCTGATGAAGGTAGCTCAGAGGACTCACTGAGATTTAGCCCTCCGTGAGCCATGAATCCCTGAAGCAAGTCAGCTTTATTTAGGGTAGTCAGCGTGATCTCATGCATAATCACTTCAGCAAAGGAGAACCATGTGCCGAGTCACCAATGTGACCGCGATCTCCGTTAACTTCCATCCCTTCCCTATCATGGGGTTCATCCAGCGGTCAACCAATAGCATCCAAGCAAGGGAGAAAGCAACAAACCGAGAGCCCACAGGTAAAGCTGCCATTCATCACCTGGAGTCCCAGCATTACAGGACTCCCCTATCCCAACTTTCTTGGATTTTTAGTAAGAGACCACAGCTGTCCCTGGGCCCCGTTTATTACACTCCGCTTCTTGAAACGCTAGTCAGGTTACACAAAGGTGTTCTAACTCTGCTCTTCTATGCAACAGCTCTGAAATCTTCCTGTATTTTCCCATAAACCAATCCCAAAGGCTTGCAATCCATGTAGTTGGGCAGTCGCAGCAACGACCTCGCTTCTCTGGTACCAAATTCTGTCTCAGTTGGTCTTTTATCATTGCTGGGACAACATAACCTGCACCCGAAATGAAGGAAGTAAAGTTTATTTAGCTCACAGTTAGTGGAGGTTTCAGTCAAGGCTCAGCTGGCTCCAAGGAAGCGTGGCACAGGGCAGAGGCCAGCAGCTCATGGAAGCGGCAAAGAGCGAAGAACAAGGGAGGGGCAACAGCTGAGGCAGCTAGCTAGCCTCTCTCCCCTCCTCACATTGTAGTGCAGATTACCTGCCCCAGTGTGGGTACAGCATCCAGACCTCAACAATCAATCACAAACTCCAGAAGTCACCCCACAGCTTTGGGAGGACAACTAGAACAGAAACCATAACAGATACTTTAGAAAACTGGACCATTTCCAGTAAGAGTACAGACGTATTTAAAAAAATAAGATGTGAATAAGGAAATACTTTTATTTGTGTTTTCAATTGATTACATAGAAAATGCACACAGAAATAGAAGGTTCTACTCTCCATTCTCTAAGCCCTGGGATTCAGTAATAAAAACATACATACACACACACACACACACACACACACACACACACACACACACACAAATAAAGAAAAATAAAAACCTTCAAATAGGACAAAAACAAATGAACAGACATCTGTGTTTCACCCCTCAACAAAATCCCAGACACAAGCCTATGACAGACGTCCTACTTTAGAACTAAGTTTGAGATTTCCGGAGTCGGCTTCCAGAAGGCGATGCTATTTCATGTATGGTTGGCTATATCCCCTCTGTACATGCACAGAGGTGGTTTATCTTGTACTAGAAATGCATGGGCTCAGGGCTGGCCAGACATCTGCAGATTAAAGTGCCTACAAGCCTGCACAGGGGCTGGGGGTTCCATTCCAGGGCCTGCCATGCCAGCCCCACCCACGGGGCACAGTGTGGCAGCAACAGAGGCTGGGTGTGCTGGTGTGCACCTGTAATCCAGCTCTCGGGAGGCTGTGAACAGGCAGATCACTATGGGTCCCATCTAGTAGTGAGACCCTGAACACCCTATAGAGTCTGCCCTAAAAAAGAAAAAGAAATGAATGGCCCTGATTTTTCAGTCTTTAAAGTTAACTCCTTCACTTCAGAAGAACTAAACACAGGAATAGAGATTTTGCCTCTGGGGTTAAGATGTGGCCAGGAAGAGAAGAGTGAATCTTATGTTTTGCATTACATACTTTTCTCTCTGTGTCTCTGTGTCTCTGTCTGTCTGTCTGTCTCTCTCTCTGTGTCTCTGTCACCATGTACAAGTCTTCTTTGGGTGAAGACATTTCACTGGGACCTGAAGTAACCCCGTTCATGCCACACTGCCAGGGACAGCCTTGGTGTGTACTCAAGTCTGCAGGTGAAGGCGTGGTCTGTGGCCAGTGGTGCCAGGTAGTGCCCCCATTCTGCACTGAGGGTATGAAGAAGGCTCTGACGGCTCTGTAGCTTGTGGCAGCTCCAGCTGAGCCTCCGCATGGCTGCCTAGCGGACATGAAATCCTTTTTGCCTGTTCACATCTGCTCTGCTGGCTGATTAAAATCTCCTGTAACCTCTTGGTCATCCTTTGTTCATTTGAACAAGTACGATTTATTCTTCCAAGTTCTCAAGTCCAGATTGGGCTTTTGTTATTCCACAAAAATAACTCTTAACTTCTTAAACTTGCTTGTTAGCCAGCCTTTCCCCCATCATCCCACGTTTCAAATCTTCTTCACCCAGCGGCCTCAATTCCCTTGCTTGATCTTGCGTCTTCTTACATGTGTGCTAGCCGGTCTTCCAAGGTGCATGGAGCGGAAACCATGCGTCGTTGGCTGACCCAGGTGAGTCGCACAGTGAGAGGACACCGAGGGGCCCTCGCTCCTGTCTGGAAGGGTAGGGAAGCCGGAGAAGAAGATGAGGAAGCAGACAGATGGACCCTGGGGCTGCTCACAGCACTGCGCTCTCGCTGCAGGAAGGAGCCCTGACCCCGCCGCTGTGCCTGGCCTCTGTCGTCAGCACTGGCTCTGCTGCTGTGTGCAGCAGGGTGTGGCTGGTGCCAAAGGACAATGTCCTTCCTGCCCACTCATGTGTGACAGCACCGCAGTCCACTTTCTAGTGCCACTGTAGGCTCGTGTAATGCCCCGGTTGCTAAGGAGCGGCTCAGCGGGCACCCGGCTTCTGGCTTTAATGCCCCCATCCAGATTTATTCAGTGGGACATCCCACTAGCATGGGACTGGCACCCCATGCTGAGCTTCAAACTGTTAGCTAGGAGCAAACAAAGCCGTACAGCAACAGCTGAGCACAGCGCGTTTTGCCCTCGAGCTGCTCTCAGTAGACTTGTTCTTGGCTTTCACCTTGGTAAATCTGCTTCAATCTACGTCTCTTGACGACCTGGCAACAGATCTTTCATCCCTGTGGCCCTTCTGACATTTCTGTATAAAACGTCACTTAGTTATAACGTCAAATAGCTTGTCCTATCTCACCCCTTTCTATTTCATCCTGTGCTTGTGGAAATGTGCTCTCTCCGTGCGCGGGTCGTTGTTCTGTGCCAGCCTCTGTATATCTCCTTCCCAGCACTCTTTTATTTCTAAACATGCTACCTAAGGATGCCATCTCGGGTTTCCTCTCCTGCCCCCTTTTCTCTTTTCGGCTTCTGAGTCACACACTGCTGGATCTTAGTTATCAACTGGCCTTTCTGCAAGGCCCTGTCACTGCACAGCATCTCATGCTTCGCCATCAACTAGACTGGATGTTTTAGACTTAAATTTTAGTGCTTTTTCTTCTGTCAGAAACCCAACGTAGGAAATCACTGAGAAAGGCCATTTCTACTCCTGCAGCTCCTCTCACGCCCTCCTCCCTGTTCACATCACCGCTGGGGGTTCTGGACTGTCGCCCATAGCTGGGGACCTGTGACAGCTTCCGCATCGGCCTCCCGCCTCTGGCCTCCAGCCTTCCCTGTGGATGCTGCGCTCTGGTTGAGGGGACCTTCCTCAGCGTCTTAGTCTATCGCTCTCTCTTTCCACAATGTTCTTCTGCGCCTCCTGTGTTCCTTTCTAACCGCAGGGGTCCCTACTGTGGGATCCTAAGAGCCCCCACTGGGCACACAGAGGCCAAGACCAGCAGGGCCCACCTGGAGCCTGTCCCACTGTGCCCACGACTGTCCGGCCCATGCCACACTTCCCACTTCTTCTTGTCAGTGCTGTTCCCTTTGCCAGGACCTAGGCCTTCGTGTCTAAGCTCAAGCCCCCCTCCCCCATGCATAGCAGTAAGCACGATCTTCACTGAGCAGTCTGCGTTGTCTAGCAGGCTTCTTCCGAATATGTGATTCCTTAGAGTTTGCAAAAGCAAACTTGGAGTGTGTGCCCTTCCGTGTCTGGCTCCATCTGTGGGGAGCAGAGTGTGGTTCCATGCATGTTAGCCTCTGTCAGGGATCGATCCCAGCCCGCTGTGGGCGCAGATCCTGGTTCCATGTGCACTGAGCTGGTGATGCCGGCGTGGGCTGCTTCCATCTCTGGCTGCTGCAGTGAGCGTCTACACGGGTCCCTCCTCTCCAAGAGGCCAAGTTCTGAAAATACGGGGCATTCAGTAAGCCATATTTATAGGAGTAAACCCAGCCATCCAAAAATCAAGGTCCTTGCCTATTTTGAGATAAAATCAAAGGAACAGGACAACTGGTTGCAGCTTGCCCTGCCATGTTGTTTCTTGTACGGCTGTGATTTGAGGAGGGCTGCTTGCGCAAACTGCTCACCATGGAAAGCATAATCAAAAGATGCTGCGTGCTTGGTGAGCCACTGCGGTGTTAAGGTGCATTGTAATAGTCAGCCAACATTTTGTTCGACTTCATGGTATAAAATGCCCACAATTTTCACATACTTGCTAAAATTTGGGAACAGGAAAATTACACAAGATTATGGTAAGCAGACTAGCTCGGAAATTTACAGATTTGACGTCCAATCCGCTGTTAATTACCTTCTCTGCTCTATAGCTTCATAGGTGGGGGTTGTTTGCTACATGAAAAGCAGAACGCAGCATGTTTTAGGAATCGCTCCCAGCGCCGCGGGCTCATTTATCTGCATCACGCTTTATTCGATGGTGTTAAGCTGCCAAGCTGGGGTGTAGAGAGTTATGTGGTGAGGCGAACACAGCCAGGACCCCAGGAAGTGTGCGCAGTGTCAGCTTCAGCCTCCTCTTGGAGAGCAGTGTGGCTGTCCAGCGCGCGGCCGGCAGACCAGTAGAGCTCCTCTCAGGCTGGGTTCTGCGTCCTGCTATGGATGTGACTCTGCGCCTCTATTTCACCTGAAAGGCTTCAGCCCCTATCTGTGAAATGGACCAACAGCAGTGTCCACTATGGGGGCCAGGGCCTGCTGAGTCCTTGGGGAGTGGTTGTGATTAATGAGCATACACTTCCTGTGGCCAGTGTCTGCTCTGGCTTAAGTATTGTGCGCATTTGTTGTTTTTATTACCTCAGTGACATTTATTTCAGCTTTTGATCTGAGTTTGCTTTCCTGGTCTCAGGCTTTATGAGAAACTCCAGAATCAATAGGGATTATTTCAAGTGAATTTAGAGTTCATCTAAGAGTGCTTTGAGGGCTAGGAGACTAAACAAAACAAGAAAAGAGGATATAAAAGAAGAAATTAGACGTAAAAGTCTAAGGGATTAAGTGGGTGGTTAAAGGCGTTGGTGTGCACTTTGGCTCAAAGCTGGATGCAGTGCCGCGACCCTTCTGGTCTGTGGCTTCTGACCCCATTAGCGGCATTAGTCTCCTTGTTCATTTAGTTAGATAAATTTCTTTTTAAACTTCCATAAAAAATGTAGAAACCGTGTGCATTTATGGGACCCTGTGTGACTTTCTGATACCCGTGTATGCTGCACACTTTTAAGGTCCGATTGGCTCGCCTGTCTCCTCCAGCCTTTACCCGTGCTCTCTAGGGTGTACTTTCAGGATCCTTCTCTGGCTTTTGGAGACGCACTGCACCTCCTGCACTTCCCATAGCTGCCTGCCGGGCACGGCGCCTGTGAGCCTCAGGAGGACTCAGACTCGGCCATCAGGTCCCTTGTCAGCCGTCCCCCCGCACCCCGAGCCTGGATACCCGCGACCCCAGGTCAGCTTTTCTCTGCTCCATGCAACAGAGGGCTGAAGCCGTGTTCGCCCTTCTGCGTCTGGCTTGGTCCATAGGGGAGCAGGGTGCGGTTCCATCCGTGTGGTTTTTTGTCAGGGGCCGATCGCAGCCCGCTGGAGCGTGGGTCCTGGCTCCGCACATACTTAGCAGGCGACGCAGGTGCTGGTTGTTTCCACCCCTGGCCGCTGCAGGAATCGCAGGCATGCAGAGGGCTGCCTGACCGGTTCATTCCGTTCCCTTTGGGGAAATGTTTGCGTTGGCGAGAGGGCCGGAGCACGCGGAGAGCTTGCTGATTCCTTGAGGAATTCCGTGCCATTTCCCGCCACTTGTGCACTATTTACACGTTCTAACTACTAATGCTGAATTGACAGGTAGTGTTCCTGTGAAATGTGCAGTGAAGATGAATGGGTGTCAGAAGGAACCACGGCAAGTAGACCCAAACAGACAGGGAAAATACGACAGCAGTACTAAGGGAGACTATCAAAGTCCTTTACCTTGCCGCTGCATAAGCAGTATTGACCATGGGAATCGAGGTTGATAGATCCTAAGTTGAGAAAATAACAATAATAATTTCATCAACTGCCAGATATACAATCTAAAAACTTTTAGGGAAGAGCTATGGAAAAACCTGAAGAATATCAGAAACAAGATTATTGTGGTTAACATACTTTCATTTATTGTTCTCCTTAAAAAAATTTTTATTGGGTGCAAGGTCTTGTTATGCAGTTCAGACACATAGTGATCCACTTGTCTCAGCTGCCACAGTGCTGGGATTACAGGCATGTGCCACCATGCCTGATTCCAGGGCCTGCACGGTATGCAGTACCAGGACTCGAACCCGGATCCTTGACCTTGCCAGGAAGGGGCTTAGACCGCTGAGCTATCTTCCCAGCCCCTTTCCCTTACTGCTGACATTACTGTTTTTGTAATATTGTAGAAAGTGTGTTCTCCTGAAGTGGTAAATTGCTAGGGAAAATTTGTTACTCCCCTCGAGTAGCTCGTGGTGCCCGCAGGGTGCGTCTGCGCCTGTCACGTCCTCACAGCTGTGCCCGTGTGCTTGCTGGTGTCACCACCGTCATCACACCTCTGCCCCCGCAGCCTCTGTGTCCCCAGCTCGTCTTCAAGCAGCGCTTGTTTTCCGCCGCCTCTATTTTTTATCTTATTACACTGTTAACTGTGCTACCAGCATGCTCCACAATTGGAAAGGTGAGTTAGAATATGGAAGACACTCACAAAGGCAGCAGGACGAGTGGAGCCCTGCAGTGACACCGCACCCTAAGGTGAGGACACAAGCAGCCGCGTGGGGTGTGATAGTGCACTGGGTGTCTCCACGGTGTCGTGGCAGACACCTTTTCCAGTGGGAAAGGGAAGTCTTGGGGAGAGAAAGCCTCCTCTTCTCTTTTTCCCTGCAACAGGCGTTCTTCCTTTGCCTGGACTCCTACTCCACAACTTCTTACGTACATATTCAAGAACGATCAGTGATATAAACTGGAGTGGGGGTGCATGGCTACAATCCCAGCCGCTAGGAGGCTGAGCCAGGAGGAACACGGGCCCCAGGGGAGCCCAGGCTGTGTAGGGAGATCCTGTCTAAAAATCAAAGAAAAAGGAATGACTTTAAAAATTTAAGCCAGGTTGAGTAGATAGCTCAGCAGTCTAAGCACCTGCCTGGCAAGTGCCAGGACCTAAATTTGATCCCTGGTACTCCATGTTGTGCCAGCCACCGAAACTGCTTGTGGTGGTGCACACCTGTGATCCCAGTGTGCGGGAAGCTGAGGTAGGAGAGTCACTACGAGCCTGAGCTGCACAGCAAGACCCCGTACCAAATAAATAAATAATTAAATAAGCCAATAAATAAATAAAGTAAATAAATAAATACAATTTCAAAAATACTTAAAAAAAAACCATTCAGCCATCTGGCTGTATACCATCCTATTTATTTACTCACAAACCTCTGACCTAACTTTGAGAAACTGAGCAGCCCACTAGATAGTGAAGATCAAAGCCTTTCTTCTTTTCATATAAATCAAAGAAAGTCTTCATTTTCGACTTTAGTATCTTGGTTTTCATTAACTTCCATGCATTAACGTGCTCCCAGGAGGCCCCACTGTCCATGTCACAGCGCACAGCGCTCGGAAGCATCGTGCCAGCACCGTGATTATCCTGGCGAGGTTGCCCTGTCAATCGTTTAAATTGTGGTCACATAGAGGACCCTTAGCTTATGAGCAAGAGTCATGAAGACTTTCAGACACTCGCATCTGCTGCTGTCCTGGTGGATCCTCTACTTCGCGACCATGGGTGGGGACAGTCTGTGGCCCCCACTCAGGTCTTTAAACAGATAGATTTCAGTCTCGGCATTTTATTTTATTTTATTTTATTTTATCTTATTTTACTTTGTCTGAGTCTATTGCAATAACTAATTTATGTAACAGTGGTCCAAGAAAATACTTTACACGTAGATTCAGAGTTAAATCATGGTTTTCTGGGTGAGGATGCAGAGGGCCTCAGGGCCACAGCCGCGCAGCCCCCGCCCCATTTCAAGGGCTGCAGGGCAGCTGCAGTCTGCAAATCTCCATGTTCACACATTTGTGCAAGGCCTGCTGGCATGCAAGGCTCCGCCGTGAGGCTTGCATCCATATCTGGGACAGAAGCGCCGCAGCGTATGAAGGGGATGGGGGTGGGGGAGATATGGTGTACGCCAGGCTCTTAAGCGCAAACCTGGGAAAGGGCAACGCTGGAGGGTAGGCTGGGATAGCCGTCTGTGAGGCATCATGCTCGGTTTAGAAGTTGTCCTTTCAGTCCGCTGCTTATCAAAAGCCATAAATACTGGGAAGAGGTAAGCCCGGCAGGCGCCACCGTTTCCTTTTTCTCAACCAAGCGATATTTTGAGCGAATCTGACACACCAACGGCTGCAGCCTGCGTCCTCCCCTTCCTTGGTCCAGAGCCCTTTCTCATGCTGAGGAAGTGCCGGAGTCAGTGGCGTGAGGTGGGCGTAGTCGGAAGGCCTACCTGAGTGAGAAGCTCGTGGGAAAGCCCGGCTGAGGGGAAGCTCCGTGTCGTCCGAGTGCTGGCATTTGGGCTGTCCAGAGACTCAGCTGTGAGTGCAGTTAGTAATCAAGAATAACACCACCGACCCAAACTGAAGTCCTCTTGCTTTGATTTTTTTTTTTTTTAAATGTTCCTTTAATGTATTTGCTGCAGGGTTTCACTGTGCAGCTTGAATCTGTGCTGGTCCTCTTGTTTTTGGGTGTCCCAGCCCTGGGATTATAGGTGTGTGTCACCATACCTGGTCTTTGATTTTGACAGAGGTCTCTCTATTTTTTATTTTTAATTAATTTTAATGAGAAAGAAATAGCAGTGAGAGTTTTAAAACAGGTTGGCAGGAGAGTTACAATAATTAATATTTTTGCTGAATTCACATGCCTACAGTATTTGAATGGCAATAGAACACCCTTCTCTGGCAAAACAAAACAAAAATAGGGGACGTAAATGAGGGACTATTTTGTAGCAATTTTTGATAAAAAAAATATTGAGATTTGATGTAGTGAACGATCTATCTTCAAGTTATAAAGCTGATATGAGGTTACCAGAACATCAACTAAAATTTGGTATAAATATTTCAAAGAATTTTTGAGTAAGTATGTGGGGAAGGTAAAAATCTATCACAAAGTCGATATTTTAAAGAAGTTCGTAAATAAATCAATAAATCGGAAATCAATGCATCATCATTTTCTAATTGAAGGACTCATAATTCCTTCAATTAAATCTTTGCTTCTGAGCTAAATGGTTAAATACAACTATTTTCACTAAACTACGCATAACAGAGGATGAAAAACACTCTAAAGCTTTTGGCCACTTGCCTGCAGAGGGTGCCACCCTTAGGACTGCAGCCAGAGTACAGGACTCCAAGGGGAAGCCAGAGCCATCCCAGCAAGCGGGAATCTGTGTCCTGAGGGCTCTCTGCGATGCTGTGTCTCAGTGACATGGATGGGGGCAGAGGCGTTAGAGTTGAAAAGACAGCAGCCGGAGGAGCTCCATTCCTCTGCGTGAAGCCCTTGAGGGCTAACGCTCCAGTAGGCTCCGCAGTCCCGACATGTTTTCCCCTCCTGCCTTTGGGCTGCCCCAGGCCTTGGCTGCTGGAGAGCCAGATGCAGCCTGGGTGGAGATGGAACTCAAGGAGCCATTAGTGGGGCTGTGCATGAAGAAGCGGGGATCCTAGCAGGATAAGGAGCTGGAGATGGGGAAGTGAGAGGGGTGGAAGGGGGGGAGGGTGAGGGGGATGGGGGTGGGGGGGTGGGGAGGTAACCAACACATCACGTGTCCTGGAAGGGATCTTTACAGAGTGCTTGGAATTGTGCAGGCCGGTCAGGTAAGCTCAGTGGACGAAAGTGCCAGCTTAGGCAGACGCAGTGACCAGGGTTCGATCCCCAGTGTACCATGCCAGCCCTGCCCCTGAGGTGCACTGAGACGGCAACTGAGACTGGGTGTGGTGCACACACATGTAATCCCAGTGCTTGGGAGGCTGAAAACAGGAGGATCACTGGGTCTGATCTGTGTAGTGAGACCTTGTAGACCCTGTACTAAATTAAAAAAAAAAAAAAGTACTTGGAATGGAACTTGTAAAGGGACCCAGACACAAACACTGTGGGCAGAGACTGAGGACAGGGGCAGAGGCTGCGTGTGCCATGCCAGGAGCAGGGCCAGGAGCAGGGCCTCTCACTTGGGCTCCCTTTCCTGGTGCTGTCTTTAATCACAAATCACAGTGCGATTCCAGCAGCTCTTGGCTTAGGAAGTCACTAGTGTATTTTTTTTTAACCAAATGATAAATTCTAAGTTCAGGTAGCACAGCAGCTGGAAGCACCGGCTTCTGTCCTGAGGCCTTTCGGAAAATTAACACAAAAACTAATTCCCAAATAGTCTTGGGCTTCTATTGTTCTGCCAACTGCGTGGGCTTCAAGAGCAAATGAGAGGCCAAAGACATATCCAGGCTGGACCCTGCGCTGCTGAGCTCTACTGGTTTACTTGCAATTGCATAGGATTAATTCCAAGGGAGACTGCGAGCTCTTCTCTGGAGCTGCGTCTGAGTCATACACCTCACTACTCCCAGCCAAGGCGGGCTTCTTGGCATTACCCTTGTGTCAGTCAGAATAAAGGCAGTAACACAGCAGAAGCAACTGTTTATGAATAAATGTGATCAGTAGAGCTTTAAATATGATACTTTAAGTATAGTTTATTTTTTATTACTTATTTATTTTTGTCTTTTTGAGACAAGGTCTCACTATTGCAGTTCAGGCTGGCCTTGAGCTCACTTTTTGTAGCCCAGGCTGGTCCCGAACTTGCACCCATCCTCCTGCCTCAGCCTTCCAAGTGCTGGGATTATAGGCGTGCGCCACCACGGCCTGGCAAGTGTAGTTTATAGTTTCATTTAAGTCTTCATTTTTTGCACTTTGGCAGAAAACACATGAGGTGAAGATACCTGCTCATAAACCAGGGCTAGGGACGATGTCCTGGGCTCTCCCAAGCGTGGCTTTATGACTACCCACTGCGGCCTGCACCCTACGTTCCTCACAGAGGCATTTTTGAGTGACTTTGGGCTCTAGAAGTGTTTAGAATCACCTGGAAATTAAATTTCATGCCTGTATTTCCTTTGGCCCTGCAAAAAAATTGATTATCTTGGAATTCAGTCAGCAACCGCGGCAGTTCGCAGGCGAGAGATTTTCAGCGAGGTGTCCAGCAGCACCAGGCTCCTCTATTCACTTCTGGTTTGCTTCTTCAGCGCTGGCGCAGAGCACAGTGACTCGCACAGCCCGGCCGGCTTTCTGCCACTGAGCTGCGCCCTCAGCCCAGGATTGCTTCATTTTTCTCAGCCAAAGATGTCAAATATGAAAATTTGCCACTGTACTCTCCCAAGCCCCTTGTTTCTAGCAGGGAACATTCCCTCGACTCACTACTCTTTTCTGCTAAGCCTGGGCTCTGCCTCAGGTTCTGTCTCAGGAAGTCACTCTAGACGACTCTGACAGCCGATAGTTCCTCACAGGCAAGAAGGAAATTAGTTTTCATTCAGGCTCTGGAATTATATATTTGAAAGAATTAATGGGCCTTCTTCAAATGTGACATTTGTATGACCCCCCCTTATAGCCAAAGACTAAAAGTATTAAAAGTCTTAGTTTAATAAATGCATGTTGAAATTAGACCAGAAATATGGCCACTTCTTAAGCATCAACTACAAGAAATGCATAGAACCCAAAGGATTAATAAAATAGATACTTTAAAGTATGGCGTGGGCCAGTCAGATACCTCAGTGGACTAAAGTGCCTGCTTCCACAGAGCATAGTGGCTGGGGTTCGATCCTCGGTGTGGTATGCCAGCCCTGCCCCCAGGCATGCTAAGGCAATGACTGAGACTTGGTGTGGTGACCGGCACCTGTAATCCCAGATCTTGGGAGGCTGAAAACAGGAGAATGAATCACTGTGAGTTGGATCTATGCAATGAGACCTTGTACATCCTATACACCTTGTCCTAAATTCATATATTAAAAAGTATGTTATGGTGCTGATATTTGCATTAACATTAAATAATTACGTCACCTAAGAGGCTGACCTGCATTCGCTTTTGTGATCACCTCGGTCCCCCTCTGAAGCAGGAGCTGCCAGTGGCTCAAGTCATGCTACACTGTGGGGGAACTTTAGAACAAAGTCGACGCGGTGCACCTATTCACACCCCAGCGCTGGGCGAAGCGCCCACTCTCCTCTCATCCTGCAGGGCGCCTCTCCTGTCCCCAGCTTGGGCTGTGTCCGCTCGCCTTCCACGGAAGGCCTGGATCACACTCGCTCTGCTGCCGCCGCTCTAAGTCTTTCAGGGATGTGGTCCTCGTTGACTTAACGTAAGAGCATCAGCAAAGCTGTCTGCTTTCCAGTAACAGAAATTTCTGAAGTGCTCCTGAGGCATAGATTATACAAAAACAGAATACGAGCGCTGCGAAAGGGTGGAAGAGACCAACGCAAAAATCAGTGTGAGGGGCTTAGCAGAGTCCTCACCCCGTCGTACCACTTAGAAATGGAAAGTCGTGACCACTTTTCCATCCAAGTCCAGCTTGTGGCAGTAGGTCCTGTCAGCCGCCCGTTGGTGTTTGTGACGGCTCACAGCAAGCTGCAGACCCAAGGTCCAGAGCGAGACACAGGACGAGGCTGCGAGACACAGGACATGTGCTTCTGCGGCAGCGGCCAGGGCAGCACAGCGCCTTCCTGCTTTGCTGGGTGCTTCCCACGGGCATCTCCTAACCCGAGCAGGCTAATGGGCTTCTGGATAATTAAGGAAGTTGGAAATACTGAATTCATAGCGAATTCCATCAAGGTTAGAATTTTTTTCTAAATGTCTTGAGGATACCTTCCTTTAATGAGTTGGTGAAAACCAAGCAATAAAAGGAATTCATCAAGGGGAGTTACGGTGTAGCTCGTTCCTGGATCTGGTTGAATAAAATTAAAGAGGTCATTTCTAATTCACATCCGTTCGGCCCCCTCTCCTTCCCCTCCCCTGCTTCCCGCTCCCCTTTCTTTCCCTCGTCTTGCTTCTCCTGCTACCCACTTCAGAGATCTACTGCAAGGGTAAATTACTAACGAGGGCTACAAGAGAAGCGACGTAGGGCGGCGAGGCAGAGACTGGGGTGTGCGGCAGTGCCAGCGAGGCGGGTGTGAGCTGGCACTGCCTCTCCTTGCCCTGCCATCAACCCATGGTCAGCAGAGGGCTGAGCACTCGCGACGTGGCTCCAACGCCGGGACTGTCACTGAAGGGCCCCACAGTGTGCCTCGCACTGTGTGGACTGAGGTCCCTCTTAGAGCCTGTGCATGGGGACTGACTAAGGGACACACGTGTCTCCTGTGACTGTCCGTTTATTTAGTAGAAGTCCGAGCAGTTGCTGCAGGCTGACTGTGCCAGCCTTTACGATCTGTCGCCACTTAGTAGCCTGAGTAGTTGGCATTGACATCTTATCAGCTGGGCAGACAGCTCGGCCATCTAGGCACCTGCCTGGCAAGGGCAAGGTGGGCTTGTCTTCTGGTATCTCATGCTGTTCCAGTCTCAGAATCCTGGGCACTCTGTGCCAGCCACTAAAACTGGGCATGGTATTGCATGCCCAGTGCTGGGGCAGCTGAGACGGAAGGATCTTTACTAGTTGGAGCTGCGTAGTGAGACCCTGCATCAATTAATTAATTAATTTTTAAAAATCTTATTTTCTACTTAAGGAAACTCAGGTGAGCGTTTAATTGCCTAGCCTAAGGTGACCATGATAAAGACAGCTGGGATTCAAGCCCAGGGTTGTCTCTGCTACACGACTACACTGTGCTCTGCTATGAAATCGTGGTTCCTCATGTTCACAAAAAGGACCTGCTTTGCCACTTCCTGGAGGACCTATTCAATATGTTTCAAAATCCAAAATTTTCCATGAAACTAGAACTGTGGTTGCATTGCCTGCTCTAGGAGAAGGTATTATTTTGCTTGAAAATAATTTTAGTAGAATCTAATAATGATTAAGAACAGCCTGCAAGACAAGATGAATAAACGCAGCTTGCATCTCTAGCGTTGGCTTGTTGTTCTGAGGAGGGTGGCCCAGTCGAGTGGAGGGCCGCTGCAGTCACAAGGGGCACGACCTGGGTCTGTGAGTTTGCGTGGTGGCCGGCGGCCTGGGGCCAGTCGGCTTCCCCCAGGCAGCGGTGACACTGGTGCAGCCACGCGGCGAGGGCTCGCACATTCCAGTGGAAGAGGCTGAGCCACATCCTTCCTGCAGCGTGAGCAGAAAGCGCATGGGTGCAGGCGCCGCGTGGCATTCCCACAGGGGCCTTCTGACAGGCAGAGCTTGTGTGGCGTTGGTTGCCCGCCGTTACAGCTACTCCGGCCCATCTGAGATGCAGTTATGCCCCCCCATCCACGTGCCCTAGGAATGCTGGAAAACCCGCTTGACCCCTGCCCACTCAGCAAGGGCTAACCCAGGCCAGGTCTTGCCATGAGCGCCTGCCGGCAAAGCCAGTGCTGAGCTGTGCCAGTATCCGCCTCCACTGCACAGTTGAGACTAGGCCACGTGGGACTGGTGAACTCCACTCTCCACTCACGGCCTCTGAGCCAGGAAGGCAGCTGTAGAAACAGTCCCGAGCTGTTCCTGCCTGTGGGTATCACGCCCTGGGTGACCCCCTTCCCTGGAGTGGGGACACGGAACACTACAGTAGCGAGGGACATTTGCCGAGGTCGGCTAGCACTGCTGCGGCTCTGTCTTGGTGGTTCTCTTCCGTGGCTCTTCTGTGTCCTTCACTGCACAGGGTCCGAGCTGCCATGTGAACCGCTCTGTGAAGAGTCCATGTGACCGAGACCAAGGGCACCTCCCTCGAGCAGCCAGCCAGAAGCCCAGGTTCTTGGTCAAAGGGCCTGTGAGGAAGCGGATCCTGCCATGACTACAAGGACCAAGAGCGCTGACACCTAAGTTGATCCGTCCCCGGAGAGGAGACTCAGTGGTGAGCTGGCTGGGGGGGCAGTCACCGCCCGGCTTCCTGACTCCAGAAACGGAATCAAGAATGCCACTGCTGTTTGTCACTCAGTTTTGGCATACTTTGTTGTGCGGCGTGGACAACGCATCTAGCCGGGACGGCCTTTGTTTTAGGTGGAGCTGTCAGTCTGTCCTCATCCACTCTATGGGTCAGGTTCAATCTCCATCCAGCCCCGCGCTGAGTGAATAATGTGGTGTCGTGGGAGGTCACTGTCGGCATTTTTACACAGAGATGCTCTCCAGAAGAAAAGCGCATGACTAACGTGCAGGGGCAAAGCTCAGTCTGGGGCGACAGGGAGGAGGGAAGGGTGGCCTGCTAACAGAATGACCACCTCCTGGGTGAGGAAGGGGGCTGGATGAGCCGGCGGAGAAGGTTGGGCCTGGCAGGCAGGTTAAGTCAGCTGTTGGACTAAGAGCTCTGTTTCTCCATCATACAAGTAAATACCCCAGGCTCAGGCAGATTGACTTTTAAGTGCCAAGAGGTTCCCTTGTGACCAGTGGGGCCAGGATCCCAACCCAGACCCAAGCTACTGTAGAGCTTGTGGGTGCTTGGTCCCGCAGTACCTGTGGCCGGTGCTGCTCTTGTGTGGTCAGGAACCAGCGCAGAATTCTCACCACCCATAATTGCTCTAGAATCACGGTTGTGCAGTGGGTCTCAGCTTTGGGCTCAGCTCTGGTCTGCAAGGATCCTCGAGAACTCTGGATGGCAGCAGCCCTTCCCAGAGCTGTGGTTGGAGGAGGCGCCCAGACCTCTACGTCTGGCCTGTGAATGGCGGCCTGTTGCTGACCTCAGGATGAGCGTGCACTGGGAGCAGCTGGCAGATAGAGGACTGCACGGGGCCTTGGGGTGGGCAGAGAGGCCAGGACAGCTGCGTTTTCTGCAAGTGGCTCAAATAATTTTTGTTGGGGAAGTTTGGGAACTGCCAGCCTGGCCCATTTTCAAAATAAACCTGTCTTCTGGTTATCATGGTAATGCACTGTTTCTTGATTAGAGCTTCTTCTCATCACTGGGGCTTGGCAGTTAGATTTTAGCATTACCTCCCGATGCCTAGAAAAGCGGTTTCCTGAGAGCAACATACCAAGCTCAGGAGTAGACGTGGCTGCTGAGCGTTCCTCCGGCTTCTCACTGGCCCTGGGAGCAGCAAATGGAGATCTAGGGCTTTCCTAGCAGTTGCCTGCAGTGCGCGGCACTAACAAGTCACTGTCTTGCTGCTTTTTGTGTACCAGGGAGGCTCAAGGATATCAAATATTTATACGCAGTCTGTTCAGTCGTCTGTTTTCCTTTTCCACAGAGGGAGCTTCTTACTGTAACCTACTTAGCTCTGTGAGATAGACGGAGAATACAGTGCGTGTTCAGAAACTGCCCCTGTTTTCCTATGAAAAGGGCTACTGCATCCCCAGGCTCCTGGGAGCTTCCGAGTGGATGTGTATTTTGTAGCTGTTGAACTAGGCGTAGGCACATGATTTAAGACAGCAAGTAAAAAGTAAATTGTTCAATTAAAATTACAGAAGGAAATCTGGGCAGAAAGTAATTACCTGGTCTGGAGCCCAGCCAGGACGACGGCTAATGCCCCTAGCCAGATAGAGCAGGGAAATAGGAAATGCGTAATTCTCCAGGCTGGCCCGTCCCACCCCTGCGTCAGAATGTACAGCATTTGTGTTCTTGTTGCCATGTAAAACTCAGATGGGAGAGAAATTTATTACAAGATTTATAGAAAAAGGCATGTGGGTAATTCACAATACATAACTCAGCAGCCATGGAGGCTAGCGCAGGTCCCCAAACAGAAATCATCCCCTGGCCCAGAGTGTTTCAGGAGCTGTGCAATATGGAAACCAACCACTATCTGTCAGGCCTTGTGCTTTGAGTCATCCACTGGGCAAAGAAAGATTACATGCAGTGCTCGCAGGAAAAGGGATGTGTGGTCTTATTCCATTATCAAAGCAGCAGAGATCACATATGTCATTATTGCCATGGGGGTAATAGCCATTATGCAATCGCTCGAGTGCACTTTATTTCTATTGTCCCTGTATTGTTTGTCATTTATCTTGCAATTACTTATTTTAATTTTGTCATTATATAGCAGGATCAGCTACATTTCGCTTCCATGAATTGTAGCACATGTGCATATATGTGTGGTCACTCTTCTGCTGCCGGGAGGGGGAGGGTTTTGTCACCCCAAGTGGCTCCATGTGTGTTTTCATAGTGATGCTCTAAACACCCCAAATCCCTAAGAATCACTCATCTGTTTTCCAGTTCTGTAGTTTTGTCTTCTGGACAATGTTGTAAAAGAAATTGTTAGATTTGTGACCTCTGACTCGGGCTTCTTCCCCCCGGCCTGAGGACGTGGGGGGCCGTCTGGGTGGTGTGCATCAAGAATTTGTTCTTTGGTGTTGCTGACAGGCATGCCATCATACACATGTACCCTGGCTTGAGCATCACTTGTTCAAGGACCTTGATGTTGTGGCAAAGCTTTGCCAATGACACAAAGCAGCAGTAAACACTTCTGTATCCGAGTGACATTCGGCATACTTGGTGACTTCATGTTCCCCTTTGTGAGGGACTGACTGACTGCTTAACACCGTAGTGGACCACTTGTTGGTTTCGCTGGTGGGAAAGCGAGGCTCGGTTACCGTTTTCCCAGGCTGTGGTGGCTTCCACCACGCTGCCTTTCCTTTCCGCCATGAGCTAGGGAGCTTCAGCTTCACTTCCAGTCATCCTTGCACTTCCTTGGGGAAGGTCTGCTCAGATCTGCTCACTGTTTCCTCTTCAATTCTTTCCTTGCTTTGCAGTCTAAGAATCCTTTTATCTCTATGTGTCTTCTGTTGACTGTATGACTTTCAAATACTTCCCTAGTCTACACATTGTGTGTCACTGTTTTAAGAATGCCTTTTAAGTTTAAAGTGGATTAATTTGTCCACTTTTCCTTTTAAGAATCATGTCTCTGAGCTCCCTGCACAGCTCCAGCTCATGGGTGTCCCTTCCTTTGCTCCTGTTCACAGGTTGGTTGTTTTAACTTTTCTGTGACAGTTACTGTCTGGGCTGAGCTGTAGAGAAGTTGTGGAATTCAAGTCAGTGTTTGCTTTTTGACATTGATTGAAACCTTTCCTTTCTATACTGAGCTGCTTCTTCAAATTTGTGAAAATTTATTTTCTACATTTATCTAGGTCTATTTCAGAACTTTCTGGAATGGTCTGTTGGGTTAGATCTTCGATGACCTTCCCATGGTCTTAGTTATAATGATTGGATTGGATTCTGTCTTCAAATTGAGGTTTCCTTTCCAGGACTGTTTCAGCTGTCTAGTGCCAAGTATTTTCCAAATGTACTTAAGAGCAACTTGTCCACAGCTACACAAAAATTCTGTGGGATATTCTGTTTGAAGCTGCAGTAAGTCTGTAGATCCACCATGGGAGATTTAGCATCTTCACTGCATTTAGCTTGTTGACTCATAAAAATGGTCTCTCCATTTAAATATACCTTAGTATTGTCTTTAGTATTTTCTATCTTTCTTGCTTCGATTCTGTGCATATTTTGTTTGACTTATACACAGGTATTTCAATTTGGAGAATAAATTGTACATGCCATTATGTTTTAAAATTCTGGTTTGTAAGTGTACAAATGGACATTATGTGGGAATACAATTTCTATATTTCTGTTGGCTTACCTTCTGAAAATTTGCTGAATTCACTTCTTAATGTTGAAAGATTTGTGCGGGTACTTTTGCATCTGCTCATAGACAGCCTCAGTGGCTAGGGTTCCTTCCTTCCTTTCGCATTGTGCCCTTTGGACATGTTTCTCTTATTGTACTGAACTGGCCGGGCCTTCCAACTTGATGTTAGATCTCAGCAGTGCAAGTGCACACGTTGTGTACCGCCGAGTCACAGCGGCCAGCTTTGTGCACTTCTCTAAGGGATAAAACAGGCTGGGGATTATCATTATGGCCCTTTCCAGAATTCCCCTGACCTCTTATAGGGATGGCCACCCTCTCTTACCCACTAAGATTAAATAAACTAAAACCACAGAAACACTCCCGGCTAGATCCTCCTTAGCACGGTATCACTCGCCCTCTGGAGGCATCCCAGGTATCCCCCTGGCCCACTGGGCGTGGCCCTCCCAGTCTTCCCTGATCTCGCATCTTCTGGTAGCTCTTCTTGCACTGTACACACTGAGGGAACAGTGGCGGGGTTGGAGCGTCTTGGTCTCTGCCCCCTTCCTGCATTGCTAAAGTTGTCCCTGTCTCCTATCGTATCAGTTTGCAGCTCCCCTCAGACCAGCAGTGCGAGTCTTGGCCAGGTCCCCGGTGCTTGGTGCCTGCGCAGGGACCTTCTAACTGGGCCTGAGAGGGAAGATCCACCTCAGTGGAATGAAAGGGACGCGAGTGGGCGGGAGGGCTCTGCGGGAAGAAGGCAGGATTCTGACTGGAAAGTGGGAGGCGAAGCTCTTGGTGCCGGGAGGGTCCCTGCAGCTGGGGAGCAGGTGATGCAGGAGCACTCTGAGGAGCAGCAGTATTTCACTCAGCTCTGGCCCAAGCTGCTTAAACAGGCAAGACTCCAGGCAGTGCCAGCACCTCAGCTAAAACGTTGTGTGCAATTACTAACTTCAACCCTTGGCTACCACAAGTGGGAACCTTAGTTAGGTTTAGAAGATTGGAATCCGAGCCATGAAAGTGTAAAAAAGCTCATGGAAGGCCGGAACAGTGGCACCAGAAACGTTCTCCTGCTGTGAATCAGCAAGAGCCACTTTAGAAGCTTAAACCCGAAACCCAGGCTGTCTGAAGTGCCAAGGTAGAACCAACTCGGACAGAGATCGCAGAGGAAAATCAGCTGGAAAGGAGAGCGGGAAGCTACCACAGGAAGAAGTGGTGGTGCAGGGCAGATGGGACCTCCATGTGCTGCCCCATACTCAGAAGAGCTCAAAGTGGGCGGTGGATGGGGAGACCCAGGGCCAGCACCCTCAGGACGCATGATTCTTGTGCTCAGTTCTGAGAGGAATTAGAGCAGACTAATGGAGCTCAAGGGCTGCTTGTCTTGGGGACTTTAGGTTTCCAGGCGATGACTCAACACCTCATGCCGGAGGCGTGGGACCGCTCACCTGCTCCTGTCTGTCTCCTAGTGAGACTCACATTTTAATGTTCTGTCAATTGCAAGAGTTGCTTGGGGCTGGCAGAACCCATGAGACCAAAGGGCCAAGGCAGATATTTTTTAAAATTCATTATAGTTTATTTTTTAAATTTTATTAATTTAAACAAGAAAGAAGTAGCAATGAGACAGTTTCAGAACCCATCAGTAGGACAGCCACAAGAATCAATACAATGATTATTGTTGTCTTCAGAGTAGTTGTTCAGAATATAAGATGCAAAGTTTTCTAAAGACTATTGGTACAAATCTTTCTTCTCACTGAATTAAGGGAAAGTAGTTCTATGCATAGTCCAATATTCCATAATAGTAGTGGGTTATCAGCAGAACTTCAATGTTGAAAGCTGTTGACTTGAGCCTTTTATAGCCCAGCATACTAATCTAGCCTTACTTTTTATGCTTTATGGTTAAGCATTCCTGCTGGATGGCTAAAACCAAGTTGAAGCAAGACCTGTATAACAAAACATGTAACCTTTGTATCTGACAAGGTCAGGCAAATCCTCTCAGGGTACAGCATTTTGTAGAACTGTTGTCAGTGTCAGCCATCTGGATGAGTCATGGCCATTGCTTGACCAGTTTGCTCTCTGTGAAAGCCTGAGAGAATGCTTTCTCTTTAGGTGACTCTCCTTAGTCATATTACACATCATCGACCCCTTTTCTCTGTGGGTCCATAATCTCCTTGAATAGAAAATTTGGAACACCACAGAGTTCCACAGCGTACTCCTGTGTCTTGAATCCTCACTGACCTGAAGGGCTAGGGCCAAAATATTCGCTATTCTTGTAGCCTGTCATTCTGATCTTTTAGATGTGTGTGGCTTCTCATGTCATATGAATTATTGCTATACTCTCTGTCATGTAAATGGTTTTTTAAAGGGGGATAATAAAAGAGACTAAGGACAAGGAAAAACGCCATAGGATTAAACGGCTACAATTTTGTATATAATTAGATTTCTAATTGTGTATGTAAAAATGTGTAGCTGGTTTTTGTTTTGTTCTTTTTTGTTTTGTATTTGTCACATTCTGTCGGGATTTATTACAATATTGATGATTGGGGGAAAATACCAGTTCCATGTTAAATCTAAGGTGTTTGATATTTAGAAAGATAGTGATGCCAGGAACCTATGTTATAGAGTAATGCTATCATTAAGCTTCTCTTCTGGAGGGTTAATTACTTAAGTAGGCAAACCAAAGTATTAGGCATGTTGCAGACAACTGGACAGCAGGCAGGTGTGACCCAAGGGGAACCTCTCGCCCTGCTTCCAGTCATGGGGGGCAGCATGCCGTGCTGCGCCATGCGCGTGAGACTTGCCGAGGCATTTGGTATCCTTTGTCAGGGTTGGGGAGTATTCTTTACTGTCAGCTTGCTCAGAGGATTATTTAACTTTTTAAACAGAAAGGGATGTTTAACTTTTGAAATAATTTACTATATAACTTTTATGTTTATGTACTTTTGATTTCTGCTTTTTTAGGAAAAGGCTTACTTGGTTATGATTTTCCTCTTAAATAGACATATTAGAAAATTAAGTCCTATGTAGTGCATGTATACTATATAGTAACATGCATCCAGATGCAGACAGTCCGGGGCCATGCCAGGCTTTAGGTTGGTGAGCTTGAGCATTTCCGTGTATTGCCACCGTCATCACTGCTGCCAGGCTTTGAGTCCAGCGCCGCACGCCTGCTGAGCACACACTGCCACTAAGCCGTGCCATTTGCCCACTTCTCTCTCATTACTGACAGGTTGGCTTTGGAGCTACCACCTCGTTGATCCCCACTTTTACTATGTTTAAGGTTTTGTTTGTTTGTTTGTTTGCACTGCTTTTCCCTTCCTGTATTCCTGATGCTTCTTTTATTTTATTTTTATTTTTTGTATTTTTATGGAAGGGTCTACAGGGTGTTCCGGGTCTCACTGCTAGATCAGACTCATAATGATCCACCCGTTTTATAGCTTCCTAAGTGCTGAGATTGCAGGCATGTGCACGGGACTGGCATGGCAGGCCCCGGGATCGAACCCATGGCACCTTAACCCACTAAGTTATTTGACTAGCTCTGAATATTTTTCTTAAAGGTGGGATTTTTCCTTGCTTCATGTATACATGTATCTATATCTATATCTATATCTATATCTATCTATCTATACAGATAGAGAGAAACAGACAGACAGACAGACAAAGATTGAGAGACAGACAGAGAGATATAGTTTCACTCTGCAGTGGCTCAGAGATGCTTCAAACTCACAGCACCTTCCTGCATCAGCCTCCTGACTGTGGGGATTCCGGGCATGTCTCACCACCCCCAGACATGGCAATATACTTTGACCATGCTGCTACTTGTGCCTTTGAGCCTGGCTTCTGAAGGTGGAGCGAGACTCTGGTCCTGTGGGCCCGAATAAACCTCTCCTCTTTTAAGCAGACATGTCACATGTTTTGTCCCAGCAAAGGGAAACCAACTGCCAAAACCATGTGACTGTTCCTATGCAGGCAGTGCTCAGCGTTACCTTGCGAGTGCAGCTCCATTAATTACTGAGTAGTAAAGAGATTGGGCCCAGATTAACCGCAGCAAAAGCATCTGTGCGCTTGAAATGCACAGCAAGATTCCAAGGAAATAAGCTTGTATTTATAGATATGTTTTGATGTGCCACCTCTGGGTCCCCTAACACAAAATGCTGAAAGAAGGAAGCAGCAAAAATCCATAAGTTCATTAGAAACAGATCTGCAGGGTTCTTTCAGATGGACGTTGGCTTCTGTTTCCGTGTGTCTGGGAAGGAGACAGACAGAATGCCTGTGTTCTGCGTGAGACGGCGGCAGCATGGAGAGTCCCCAGAGGAGAGACCAGGAGGGCCTGTGGCCAGGGCGTGGATGGACCAGGTCACTGTTGTGGAGCTCAGGGGCCCAGAGCCCAGCTGAGAGTGCACGTTGTGCCTTTGGGCTCCTCGGATAATGGGCTGACGTCACCTTCATTTTATTCTTCTGCACATTCAAACACTACATTTCTTTTTTTGAAAAATATTTTTAAACTTTTATTTATTTATTTACATGATACAGGGTCTCCCTACTCAGCTTAGACTCATAGTGATCCTCTCGTGTCAGCCTCCCCAGTGCTGAGATTCTAGGCATGCGCCACCACGCCCGAGCTTCCAGGGCTAGCGCAGCATGTGATACTGAGAAATGAACCAGGGTCCTTTCACTTACTAAGGAGGTGCTTAGACCACTGAACTATCTCTGTGGCCCTGAAACACTAAATTTCTAACATGTGGACCATGTTTATCCTTTCTTCAGGAAGAAGCCAATAAAACTGAACATTTTGATCACATTTTTTATTTTGTTATTAGGCTCAGTGAATTTCTGAAAGGGACCAGTGAGCTTTTCTAGCTCTAATGGAAACATTTCCATGTATAATTGGTGCCATCAATACCATATTTATAGAATAGAGTGAATTATAGAGCTAGAAGGTTATTAATAGTCACTAAAGTTAATTTTGTTCTGCATCCATTTTGAACATTCATTAGACATAATAACGATAGCACGATAGCTGTTTAGGGTACCCTGTAAACACCTTCCATGCATTTTGCTTCTTTAAATATATGATACTAAGTGTTTTGATAATTCTAGAAGAAATCAAAGCCATGCTTAATTTTACCAAGTTATGCTCTTGCCAGATAACTTTGGTGCACCGCACTGGGTCCCAGGTCCAATTAAGCACACAATAAGTGGTGATAAAATATTTCTTATGTTTTAGGTACGAATGAGTCTGAGCACAGACTTAGCCGCGTGTGGCAGAGTCCTGATGGAAGTGTGTTTCGGAGAAGGCATTACGTCCGCGCTTTCTCCATATGGTCCGGGGCCAGTATGGTACACACAGGGCACCACGGGGGTAGGCGGGGTCCTTGTTCCCTGGCCCCCCTACACCACGGCGCCTCCTTCTGTTGTTCTTCTTGTCTCCTGGGGGCCAGGGTACCTGGAGAGTCTCCCAGGCTCATTGTTTCACACTGAGAAGTCACGTAGAAAAGAAAAATCTACTGTCTCCCTCAACTCAAAGAGACACTTCTACTTACCTTGTCTATGTGCGCTTCAGTGGGAGACGAGTAGGGTGACCGAGATAGACACATCTGGGTCACAACCCCGACTAAACCCCAATGAAACCATGTTGGTGAGGCATTAGGATGAGGAGGCTGCTTGGTAAAGGCAGTGCTGGTGCTGGGTGGAAGGAGGAAACTGGTACCACTAGGGAAATATGCTTACAGTAAAAGTATTATTACAGTGAGTTTCTGTGCCACAATGTCTGTAATGAAATGCCTTATACCTTATCTTTCATCAGAGGTGAAATATTTTATTTTTTAAAGCAAAAGTAGCATTAGATGGAAAAATCATGTGAAATCATTGAAACATTTTAAAAGAGCATCGAGTGAGATAAATGGTCTTTGTAAAGGTAGAGCTTATGTCTTGGATTTATTTCAGGAAGTCCTATTTTAAGGCCCGCAATAAGGTGAAATGATTGGAGCTATCCAGAGAAGGGGGCTGCTTCTCTGCAGGCGAAGTGTGAGCAGTGGCCGGGACCCTCCGGAGCCAGGCTTGCTCGGTTTCCTAAGGACGTCTCTTCTGTGGGAGGCAGGCAGACCTGAGGGCCAGAGCTGTGCTCTTCCCAGCTACACGTGTAGCCTTCCTAGCAATGTTAGCACTACAGGGAGAATGTGGTCATGGCCCAGGAAGCCCAGAACCTGAGCAGGAGCTGGGAAGGGTTGGCTACAAAATGCAAGAGCCGGACTCCAAAAACCTCCGGTCCTTGAGAGCGACCGTGTGCGGTGGCCAAATCCACAGATTTCAGTTCTTCCTGCCTGGTGCCCAGGCACTGTCCCCAGAGGGCCTCGTGGTGATGGCAGAGCAGTGCTGCCTGGCTGCTCCTCTGCCCCAAGGCCCCTGGGCATCAGTCACCTGGTGCTGCTACCGCTGTCGTGGGAAGGAAGTGGGGACGGAGGGGCAGTCGCTGGACTGGGCTAGCTAGGGACGACGCACTTGGACCTCTGGACAACGCAGCGAGGAGGCCCAGTTCTCAGCACTGGCTGCTCGTGGAGGAGGAAAGCCCTGAGCGAAGCTGGGCACTGTGAGGAGGCAGGACTCGCTGCTCTGTGTGGGCCTTGCAGCGTCCTCGCGGCGGCTGGCAGGCCGGGGTACGAGCCAGTCCTCCTACCTGTCCTTAGTCAGCTGCGAAATTCTTTTCCTCCTGTGCCTCTTCCCTTCCTTTTCTATTCATTTTTATTGGATAAAACATCTAAAATTTATTCTCTATCTTTGTCTCTGTCTCTGTGTCTCTGTCCTCTGTGTCCATCTGTGTATGTCTCTGTCTCTGTCTGCCTGCCTGCCCGCCTGCCCACCTGCCTGCCTGCCTCCCTCCCTCCCTCCCTCCCTGAGTGTCTGTCTGTCTGTCCGTCTGCTTGCTCAGGCTGAGGGTTGAACACACAGCCTTGCAAGAGCTTTAACACTGAGCTGTCTCTACCAGCCCTGAAGCACTCGGCTGTGTGTTGAACTTGCAGTTGTTCCGGAGGTGACCTGGGAAAAAGACAAAGAGACCTCTGAGAAGATACCAGCTGGGTGAAAGTTCCTACCATCGCACGCCCAGCTCTGCTGCTGCAGTCACACAGTAATCAAGAAGGGCAGCTCGCTCTACCACTACTAAGACGTACGGTAAGACAACAGGGCAGGCATGCTTGCTCTTAAGGCTCTGCTTCAATTGGATGGACGTTGCCGCTGTTACAGATTCGCTACTGGGCAAAGAAGGCTGCAGAGCAGTGCACCCAGGAGGAACCACAAGGCATCCAGGAGAGAAGCCCCAGGTGCTTGTGAGCAGTCGTAAGTACTTCCTCAGAACCCAAAGGGACTTAAGAATTCATAAATAATGTGACTTTCGAAAAAAAAATGAACCAAGAAATTGTGAAACTCATCTGATCATTAGAAAACTCCAGAAGACGTAATAGTTTGATGAAGTGCAAAGCAATTAATGAGATTGGGAGACCCTTAGAAGGCAGATCCAGGCAGGCTGCTTGTAAGTAAGACGTTTTACAAGATAGATAAGTGGAAAGGGAGGAGGGGGCCTTCTGCATTACGGGGGCCAGGGGTGGTGAGACAGAGCGGTGGGGGAAGGGAAGGAAGGGGTGAGGTGGATCAGAGAGAAATCAACGGGGAAATGGTGCAGAATGGGAGGGAAGCAGACACGGGCAGGAGGAGGGCTGGTGGAGATGGAAAGCGAAAGAAGACCTGCGGGGCCAGCCCTCCGCAGGTGTGGTCTTCGTGCGCTGTGCACAGGCTAATAACAGTATAACAGACAGGGGCAGGAGCAGGCACAACATTCGTAGTCATACAAGTAAAGGGAGCTGATCTCTATTTCCTTCTTTTTTTTTTTTGCATGTTTGGTACCGGACCTCACTGTGCAGCTCAGACTTGTAGTGATCGTCCTGCTTCCGGCCTCCCCAGGGAGCTGATGTCTTGCTTCCGAAAGCTTCAGCTCGAGTATGGGAAGGGCGCTCTTAGTTCTTCTGATGAGCAAGAGTCACTATGTCGAAGATGGAAATGTCCTTCTGTTGCAGGTAGTTAAATTGGATAGAAACGTTATAGCGAGTTAGACAGAGCCAGAACCTCAAGGAGGACATGGAAGAGAAGGCGACTTTCCAACTCTAGACAGACACTCCTCTGCCATGGGCCAGATCTCAAGACGAGAGTAAACAATGGTAACTACATAATTCCCTCGGGATGGACATCAGAGATTGATATTCTAAGTAGGAATCATTCACCTTGAAAGAGCGCACCTGAGTCGCTAACCCAACCCCCAACAGGAAGACACTGGATTTAATGTGTTTTACCTGAGCAATGGTGGCTTATTTTCTCATTGGCTGACCACAGGTTTGTCCCAACTCATACCCACCTAAGCCAGTCCCCATGTCTTCTCTACAACCTTAGACCCACCTTGCCACGTGCTTTTCCCCCATGAAAGTTCGTGGAAGAGACAGCTTCCCAGGGATCACCTATTGGGATCCCCCTCCTGTTCTTCTCTTGGACAGGAGCTTTCTTTCCCCTAATAAGCCTATTCTGCTCGTAACCTCCGTCTGTTCCTAAAATTCCTCCTTCAGTTTTAGAGAGCTCGAACTCGTCCCAGGTACTTCTCAGTCAGGGATCGTTTCTCCCCTATGTCATTTTGG
Source organism: Myocastor coypus (assembly GCA_004027025.1). Lineage (NCBI taxonomy): Eukaryota > Metazoa > Chordata > Mammalia > Rodentia > Myocastoridae > Myocastor > Myocastor coypus. Next base: position 64,677 of record PVJA010000269.1, read on the forward strand.
AGGGCATCCACCCTGGATCAGATTTTTCTCCCTGTATCACTTCCCCACAGCAGCATTTCTTGTTGAGATTTCTGAATTTCAAGTAAAGTTGAACAAGACGAGGAAGAATAAGATTTGGATTCTAAAATTTGTGGGGAAAATATGAAATAAGAAATACAGTTAAGGCTTTATACATCCTCGCACGCTCTTATAAGCCAATCCCACACCTTATTTCCTCCCCTCACTTTTTTTTGTGGGACCAGGGATTGAATTCAGGCCCTGGAGCTTGCCACATAAGCGCTTATTCTACTGAGCAATACATAAAAATATAAAAAGATAAAGTTTTGCACAATTATTAAACCAATTCCACACAGTACTGTGTTTACATTCCTGAATGTTTTTGTTATTGAAACTAGAAGCATCAAAGAACAAACTGATTTCTCACTTGTAAGAAGCTACACTGAAATTAGTAAGTATATCACATGTAATTTTAATTCAAATGTACTTGGTTTCAATTTGGGATATTAAACATTAAGAAAAAGAGTTACAAAGAAGTAATCTAAGGCTGCAAGCAAGCCAGCATCATCAGAAGCAAAACTCTTGCCATAAAACGTGTGTAAACAATGAGAGCGACGCTGTCTTAGCAACACTACCAAGATCAGTGGTGAGCGGCGGTGTGGGCTGCCGGCATCCAAGCCGGTTCAGCCTTTGGAAGTCGGGTAGCAGCCTCATTCGCTCAAATAAGCTTGGCAAGTGCTGTCAGACCATCACATAGATAGGAAGGGAAGAAGGCCTTGGGCAAACCCAAGCTCCAGCGATGCATATATTTTTTACTTTGTTAAAATACTGAGTGTATTTTACATGTGTGTTTGTCTCCCTACCATCTCCGTGTCTGACCACCCTCACTACTACGTCTTATCATGGCATTCCATACATACTGAAAACCAAGTAAAGGTCGGAGTATCATCTCAAAAAACTAAACAGGCATTTCACACAACACATTCTTGGCCTGGACAACAAAGTTCTCACTTTGCATTATGAAAAGGATAGCCAGACAGCTACTTACAGAAACGAAAGAAGACGGAAAACCTTAACAAACTGTTTACACTGTTTTCTTAAAGAGACTTCCTGCACTGCCAGAGATCTGGGGCAGCCTCCTGGTCAGTCATCCGGAAGCGGTTCTTCACATACCTGATGAATCTGGCTCCCACTTTGGGAACAGAACCACCTTTTTCTATACTTGCTTGCGTTTTTGCTTTAATGTCTTCTACAGAACTAGGTCCCTAGGGTGTTTCAGGAGCCTTTCCCTGTTTCTTGAAGCGTTCCCGCCCTTTTGATCTTGCATTGATGGCTTTGAGTCTTTTCCATTCAGGCTTGATTTTTGTGCATTTCTGGCTGGAGTATCTCGGATCGATTTCTTCACTGGAGCTCTCTCTTCAGTTTCTTCATCATCAAAATCATCGTCATCATCTTCATCATCTTCATCCTCATCTTCATCGTCCTCATCGTCTTCATCAGCAGCTAGTTTTACTTTGTTCTGTGTAAACTTGCTGCTACCTCCAGGGGCAGATTGCTTTCCAGATATACTTAGGAGTTTTCCGTCTTCTTCCTCTTCCTCTTCCAACTCTTCATCTTCCTCCACAGTTACTAAAGCCTGTCCACTAATATGCACAGACCCTGAACCACACTTCAACCATAAGACAACAGGTGGTGGAATTTCAGAGCCCCCAAGAGAAGCCCCTGGACGTACAGACATTCTCAACATTACCAGTGTTACTTTAATGGGACTGACATCGTAATTCACAGCCTTTGCTTCAACAATGCAATTTGTTCCTTGCCCCAGCTCCTAAGCGGACAGTTCTTAACGACAGCTGGTGCTCATTTTCGTCATTATCCACTTTAAAGTGGTAACCACTGTCAGCCTTTAGTTCACAACTGAAGAGATAGCTCTGGGGCCGCAGGCTGTCATGTCCATAGCCACTGAGTCTCCCACGGAGCGCTGGCATGCACTCAGGTGAGAGAGAAGGCGGGCGGAAGTGAATGAGTGCTGCTCCACGGAGCAGACACGCAGGACACAGTGACACTAGGCAATGACGCATGAATTTTAAAAACTGGAAATAGACGGAAACCTTCCCAGTTGGTTAAGATCAGCTGCAGAAAGTGACAGTTAACATAATGAAGAGTGCGAAGCTGGACAGCATTCTCTTAAGGAACGAGGAAGGCCACGTGTCTCCTGCTACTCTGTGGCTCAACTGTGCACCAATGTGGCAAGAGGAGGAAAGAGCAGTGCTCTTCAGCGTACTGCGCTACAGCTGGACACTCACCTGGAAAACAGCCCAGACACAGGCTGCAGATTCTCACAACAGTAATACAAAATGGGTTACAGACCAGTGTAAGTGTGAAATGCTAAATCTCAGCATGATAGAAGAGATCTGGAATTCTCAGCTGAAGTTTTAAATACCCTACCAAAATACAACTCACAGATAGAAAACCATTTCTACTTTTTCATGCTGCAAGATGCATTTAACAAGGAATTTGCATTCAAAATGTACAAATTCCTGCAACTCACAGCAAGCAAACTACACAACTAAGACAAAAGCCAAGTGACCACACATTTTCCGATGTAGATAGCACAGATGGCAAATAAGCATATGAAAAGAGGCTCCACATTTTATGCCACTAGGCAATTGCCAATTAAAATAACAATGTGATGTTATCCCACATCTACCAGAATGGATCAGATCCACTAAAACTGAAAATATCGAGCACTGGTGAGCCGAGGGGGAGCAGGAAGCAGCTTTGCTTCCGTCCTGGTAGGAATGTGGGATGGAACAGCTGCTGAGAACAGTGTGGACGTCTCTCCAAAGGTTCCACGTAGTTTTACTATGTAATTCAATAAACGTGCTTCTAGGTATTTGTCCCCCAAACTGGAAGACTCATGTTAGCACACGTGGTTTAGTGGTTGGACCTGTACCCACAGAACAGTAAGAATAAGAAGATGGGCTCTGCAGGTGCCCACGTAAGCACTCCGTGACACGTACGCGGTGGCTCGGCGTTCAGCAGCGAGAAGTGAGCCTTCAGCCTCACAGAGATGTGTTGACTCTGTCAGTAAACTGTTTTTTTCCTTGTCCTTTTTGTGTCTTAAAATATAGCTCAAAGAGGGCATAAAAATGATAGATAAGACACTAGAGATGATACGCATTTGGAAAAGACAGGGTGGAAGGTATTCAACAGGGGCTGTTACATTGCCCATTGCTGTCTCCAGTGTAGTTACTCAGATGTTAGCATGCAAAACTGGTCAGAGTAAAAATTTTAAGCATTTATAGCTACCTTCAAAAAACTAATGGGAAGTAGTTGTACAATTATCTTAGCTTGCCTGCATCTAGTAATCTGAATAACAAATTTGATGATAGTACCAAGCAAGATAACAATTATAATTAATTATAATAGTTATAATTAATTATAATATAAAATTATAATTATAATAGTTATAATTAATTTTAATATAAAATTGTAATTAATTGTAATAGTTATAATCAATTATAATATATAATTACAATTAATTGTAAGCTATAATTAATTGTAATATAACAACTATTATAATTAATTTCCTATTCTTTTTAAAAATTTATTTTTAATGCATTTGGTACAGGGTCTACAGGAACTACAGGGTTACACTACATAGATCGGACACACTATGATCCTCCTGTTTTCAGCCTCCCAAGTGCTGGGATCACAGGCACGTGCCATCATGCTCCATCTTAATTTTCCATTCTTGATTTGAAATTCTGTACCACTTGCATTGTTTTATGTGGATTTGCTTTTGTCTTTCTCTTTGTTCTTGTTATTTGTTTCTATTTTTTTCCTCTATAAATAACAAAGTTGAGCCTCACTGTTTGGACTATTACACTCATAAATAAGTGAATAAATAATAAATGAAAGAAAGAAGGAAAGAGGATTGTAGCTGAGATACTCAGTACTGAGTGGAAGAGGCCAGCCTAAGAGCTAACCACAGCATGATTCTAGCTGCATGACACACTGGAAAAGACAAACCGAGAGATCTGTGGTGGTCACGGATCCCAAAGGGAGCACGCGGGTGAAAAGGCAAAGCCCAGACAAGCGCTAGCACAGTGAGGTTGCTCCCCAGGACGTTGTCTCCTATTTTCACCATAGACTACAGCTACAGCCTTCTGGAAAGGAGGACACATCACAAATTTGTCCATGCACACAGGTTCTAAGGCAGCCTGTACTGCCCTGAAGTCCAACCATGTAGATCACAGGCATGGCTTTACACACGTGTGTCTGTTCTCCTTCCTCAACTGCAGCAAGCTTACCACAGAAAAGGAGAAGGAGCCCCGTGTAGGATGAGGTCATGGGACATCTCTGTGTGGTGTCTGTTCCACGTTTGCACAAATCTTAAACATTTTATATGAGCATAGAATGATATCACCATGATGTCAAACATTACAACGTTAAATGTTAAAACATTTTATCATTCTAGAGGTTTCAATCTACCTATTGTCATTTGATGGTACTTCGGTTGCTCTTGAATTTATTATAAGTGAAACTTCCTCCAATTCTTCCTCTCCTCAGACTTTCCTTTCCTACACTAGGAATTGTATGTATGTATGTATGTATGTATGTATTTATTTTTGTGGAACTGGGGATCAAACTCAGGACCTTGCACTTGCCAGGAAGACCCTTGTGCCCCTGAGCTATCTCACCAGCCCCCTTACACTGGGGATTTTAATTGGCGTGTGTGCATGTGCCTGCATGCGTGTGTGTATGTGTGAAATGGCGCTAACACTTATTTTCAGGGTTATTGTGACTCTAATTTCTGATGTATTATTCCACGTGAACTATAACCTATAACCTACTTATTGAGGTCTGGGAAAAACAAAACTGATGGCGATTTTATTGGGGTTGTATTAAGTTTGTAAGTAAACGTGGAGCCGATTGAAATACTTATCATGTTGCTTATTCTTTATTTCAGGGCGAATATTTCTACTTGACAAAGTCTTTTATGTGCTTTCTCTGCACCTCTGTCTTTATTTTCAATGCCTTAGCTTTTCGCTCTTCACTTTCTCATACCTAGAGTTTCTCCTACAGCCTTCTAATCATTTTCAAATGGAAACACTGTTATTGGTAGGTGTGAAGCGTATGTGCTGACACTTAAGATTCTGGCTTTCATAACGATATTTTATTAACATTTAAAAAACTTTACTTATTGTTTATTTATGTTATGGCCAGCTCATCCTGCCCTAGGGGTGCGGCTGGTGCAGCATGCGGCGCCAGGGATCCAGCCGCGGTCCCTGCGGTTGCCTAAGCTTGCCTAAGCAGGGGCTTTAGATCCCTGAGCTATCTTGCGAGGCCTTCGTTAACATTTTAGGTAGAAAAGTTATGCAACTACAGTGATTTCTCCACAAATCTCCTAGGTTTGCCTTGGCCTTTAAAATTTTTGTATTTAATTGCTGACTTTTGGCCCGGCGGGATGGCTCAGTGGTCTAAAGCGCCTGCTTGGGATAGGTTGGGCGGCTTCAGGGACCACGGTTCGATTCCCCAGCACCACATGCTGCACCAGCCCTGCGCTTGGGGTGGGCTGAGCCGGCCATAGAGATGAGTGAATAGACAAATAAAGGTTCTGAAACAAGAAAAAAAATAAATAAAATAAAAAAAATTCTAATTGCTGACTTTTGTTAGCTATTCCACTTTAGTGTTGTTTTTCTTGTTTGCTTAACAGCACCACCTCTGTTGTTTCACATAATGTATGATAATAGAGTGAATATGCTAAAGAGGGCGAATAATTTAATCTAGAGCTTTCACTCAAAGGAATTTTCCATGTTACCAAGTCTCTGATACAATTTGGTCAGACACTTGCGATGCTTTTGCCCTTATATGTGTTATACTGATGGATTGTAGCAATGGCTTCCTTCTTGATCCACTTATGTTCCTGGAATAAACCCTTCATGATCCTAATGTACTAATGTTTAATATGGTGTTGCGTTTACTTGGCTATCATTTTAGGTGTCTGCCTTAATCCACAAGAAAATTGGTTAACAGTGTCCTCTCTGAGTACCCTTGTTGCGCTCTTGGGTCACTGCCAGCTCCTACTTGCTTCATGAAGGTAGCTTGCAAGTCTTCCGTCATTCTCTGGGAAAGACTTCTGTAACAGTAGAATCACTGGCCCTTCAAATTCTGGTAGAGCCAATCACACCGTCCACTCTGTCTTCCTTTAGCTTGAGAAGTAGGGAAGGCTTTTTACAGATTTTCTTATTCTCTACTGAAGTCAACCTTAGTAAATGACTTTAAATGCTTTAAAGAGTTGTGGGGTGATCTGATGTGAACCAACTAGAGCTGCACCCCTGACACTGGCAGTGAGGTCTTCTGTATTCTGAACCTATATTTCCCCATATTTTTGCCTTTGAGAAACATATTGGCATGTTAGCTCTGTCGTTGTCATTGAGACACGATCCCAGACACCCGTCAGGCAGAAGAGCAAAGGTTTTCTTGTTTCCTGTTTGAGTTCCCATTCGATAGAAAACAGAAACACTGAAATGGTAGCCAGGACTTGGGGAAGATTTATTCCTGCTGTAGGCCCAGATCAGAATAATTCCCGAGTTATCAGACACCCATCTCTGGTGGTCAAGGGCTTCTGTGAGCTAAGAGAGCAGGAAACACAGAGGCAGGATGGTCTGCTAGTTGGGGATTGGCTTATACTACAGTGCCCAGCGGCTTCTAAGAGCCAGGAGCAACTCGGAACTGGAGCAGGAACTACTACCTGGGCAACCAACAAACTGAAGTACTCAGGCTGTGTGTGTGTGTGTGTGTGTGTTCTGCTATACCTGGTCAGGCAGCTCCAAAGAAAAAACATTGCCGAGGGGGATGGTAGAGGAAACACTGCTCGCCTCGTGGTGCCCAGGAAGCAGAACATCACGAGAAGGTGGGAAGGAGACTCACTCTTCCAGGCCAGTTTCCCAGGGCTCGGCCAGACCTCTGCCCCACGGTCCAGTCCCCTTTGCACCTTGTCCTCAAAGAGACACACATCTCTTTCTACAAAATGCATTTACTCCTGTCTAAGAGACTCCAAAGTCTGAACAGTTTTAGCATTGCTGAAACACGCAGTCCATAGTCTTCCCTGAGACTGAAGGCAAACTCTTAGCTGTGTGGGCTCCTGTAAATATCAAAAAGTTAAATACTACTGACATACAGTGGCACAGGGAAAACACTCCCATTCCAAGAGGGACAAGGAGGGGACAAAACTCGAGGGGCCCAACACAAGACGGAAGCCCAATCCCACAGTCCTGCCTCTAGCACCCAGGACAAGTCGTGGTGGTTAGAGGCAAACTCCACGGGGTTTGGGTGGCAGCACTCTGACAGACCTGCAGGTTCCCCTCCACAGAGCCTCTCTCCTGGGGTGGCCCCACCCGCAGGCTCCTGGCAGCTCTGTCTCCCAGGCCTCTCCCCTGTACACTTGGCTGTGCTTCCGCAGTCTCATGCGCCGCTCCCAGGGCCACCCTGCCTTTCCTTCTGGGAGCTCTTCTGAGCTCCGGGTGAAAGCCTCCATGGCCTCATGCCTACTGCACTGCGTAACCGTGTAGCAGCAGCAAACACCACATGGACAATTTCGCAGCTTTCTGAGTGAGCAATAGCTGGGTCCCTTCACGCTTGGTGGCCCCAGCTTTTGACCACCTGCACTGCTGAGCACTGTGAGTGGATTTCTGGGGCCCAGGGACTTCAGCAGCCCTTTCTGAGCACAGGGCTCGGCCAGGCCTCCACCCCACAGTCCAGTCCCCTTTTGCCTCTTACACACGCTCTCTTGTGAAGTGAAAGCCTCACTGCCTCGCACCCTCCAGCCTGCAGTGGGTGGGGACTTGCTGGTTCCTGAGGGATCTTCAAGGCCTCACTTCTACTTTCCTGCCGTGACATAACTGGCTTCTTTTTAATGCTAACCTTTTCAGTAACTAAGCTCTCCTTGACCCAACCTTTATAGGACTGGGTATTATAGCAGCTTCCTTTCCAGTGAATCTCAAAACTGTTAAAATCACTCAGCAGAGATGTTTGATCTTTCTTCTCAAGGTAGAGCTGTCTAAAATCCTCTAACTCTACCCAAACCACAGCCTGAATGCTGTGTTGAAATTTTCTGTTAGTGTTAGACTACTACAAAGCCTCAGACCATGAACATGATTTACACAGATTTTCTGCCAGAGTATAACACCATAGCCCTGGGTCCTGCTGGCAATGGCGTCCTTGCTCCCACCTGACACTTCCTGAGCCTTTCACTTGCTGCTGCCTTCTGACAGCACTCTGGTCTTCTGAGTCCTGTCCAGAATCTCCCATCCAGTTTAGCCCTGGCAGTGTAGAAGTTCGCTAGCTACCATCTCCAAAGCTTTCTGAACTCCCGTGAATCAACACCAGTGGCTTGTGAGCCACATGTGGAGGTGAAGTGCCAGTAGCACACTCGCCCACGGCCAGGGCCTGTCACCAGCTTTCATTCTTTGTGTCTTTGACACATACAGTTTCTGTTACATGAAAGCTGCGACTCTTCCACCGATTGATAAATAGAAATGATCCCTATCCCTTCATGGTGGATTGAAATCTTAGCAATAAAATACGATCTTTTTCATTTGCATTATATAGCTTTTTATTCTAAATTTTAGTTTTTTGAATACTAAGATTTTGACTTTTTTTTTTTTTTTTTTTAACCCCATGTTGTTATCCACTTACATTGGCATGCAATATACAGTATAAAATTGGATTTCACTTTGTTAGTCTGTAGGAAAACTTACCTATTGTTTTAATTAAATGTATTATACCCAGGTGTATTTATAAGAAAGACAAATATCACCTATTTGCATGCAGCTGTGCAACGTTGCTTTAGGTTATTACAGACCGAGGCACATGCACGTGAGAGCCCACGTGTCCACCTGCTCCTGCTTCTCCGGCCTTCTGCACCCCCTCCTCACCTCCCATCCACCTTCACGGAAGATGCCAGCTTCAGTTCTGTGGAAAGGCTCCTCCCCAACTACAGGGATCGCGGTCTGTCCGGTTCCCCAGATCTGAGTCCTGCATAGCCTTGTGGCTTTCCATGCCCACGTTTTTTTACTTTTAAGTCACCAACTTTCTTTCCTTTATGGGTCCTATTAAAAATAGACTGAAATTCCCCTCCTTTTTATTATTTTAATTTTCTCATTATGTTTCTTTTGAAGTTTTACCATCTACTTGTATTTTCTTTACCAATTTTAAGTTTTTTACAAAATGATATTTCCAAATTTTCTTTCATTTTTTATTTTACATTTTTTTTTTTACTTTTAATAAGAAATAATGATGTGGCATTTTCAAAAACACATTAGTAGTACATTCCTAATAATTGATACAATGCATATTGTTGTCCTCGTAGTAATTATACAGAGCACAGGATATAGACATGCTAATTTTTCTAATCATTATTGGTACAAAAAATTTCTTCTCACTGAACTAAGAGAAAGTAGTTGTATACATAATCCATAGTTCCATAATTGCAATAGACTATTGGTACCAATTTTGATTGTTCAGCATTCTGCCTATTACCTCTGATAGTTTTAAAATTAGTTCATTGTTTTCACACTGCCTTTACTGATCTCAATTCATGCTCCTTTGTTTTATTTTATTTATTTACTTTAATATAAAACAATGCATATGGTATTTATAATCAATATAAGAATAGCACATTAACAGTGGTGGTTGCATGACACACTTTTATCATGAAGTCCTTTTTTCTCTTGTAAATCAATCGTTTCTTTGAGAGAGAGTGTAGCAGTACCTGAAGCTACAAGTAGCACGCATCTAAAGAGACAAGAATGACAGGCATTCCAAGCATGATTTAAGTGTTACCCATTGCTCTCCGCAGCGTGAAAGTATTTTGGTGGTTCTTAGGCATCCTGAGCATGCACGTTCATGCTCCTTTATGATCACGTCCTAATTTCACACATGCAGTCTTGCTAGCCTCCGCTTGCAGACATTAGAGAGAAATCTCCTACTTACATTTCTTCCTTGTCCTTATTTTTACAATATATTTTACAGGGCTAGATGTCTCTTAAAAAGCACTTTTCTCTGAAATCACATTATGTGTTTATCTTTTATAAGCTTGACAACTAGTTTACATGACTGCATCCAGAGAGAGATGTCTGAAGATTTTCTCATTCTTGGATTTGGCTAGAAGGAAAGTTGGAGCTGAAAGCTTTCCTTTAGATTGATGAAGATATTACTGCAAATCTAATATCCCAGAAGCACGGAGGGCATAAAATATGTGATTATGTCCCTTTCACAAGATTACTTTATAAACTTAGTTCCTTGGTGAATTGGAGAGGCCATCTGGCCCAGAATGGAAGTTAGTCGCAGCCGAATTGGAAACTTCAATGTATTTTTTGTTGATTTTGGCATGTTTTTCAAAGTTTGAAATGGTAGCATTTGACGAATGAGAAAACTGTCTTCAAGTTAGCCGTGAAAAGCTGCTATGATGAATGTGTTCAAGATAGGCTCACTGTCTACCTTCCCCCCGGGGCAAGTCAGACTCCACGTGACACATTGTGTAGCAATGGGTTGCACACATTCTGGGGGGGCCACTCCCTCTCAGAGTGTGAACACTGATTTGATCTTTCTTTCACTTTGTCTCTTACGTACCATGTCTCACTGGCTTCTCTGGCAGTTTTGCAAGTGGAATGCATCATTTCTAGTTTTCTTTTTTAAAGAAATTCTACAGGCATCCTCCAGCTTATGGAAGGAAAAAGTAGATTTCAGCTATCACTCAAAGCTCTGGCCAATGTGTTAAAAGAAAATGCCGCTGAAGTTAGCAATGAAAACATATTCCAAAATAGAAGCATGTGCACTCTTTTAAAATATCTTCCTGAAGAAGAGATCATAGTTTAATTGGAATAGCAAATTTATAGATTATTGTTTTAGGAGGTAAAGGTCATAAAAACTGAAATTACAAATGGTCTTTCCAAAGAGCTAGGTAAATGAATAAGCCACTGCCACATAAGCAATTACTGAGAGTTTTTTCAAAAGAATAAAACTTTATGCTCCAGGTTAGTTTTGTGAAACATCACAGAAAAATTGTCACCTCCTTTGAATACCATTAAGACCATTCACATGAAGCAGTGGGGACAGCTGCTGACTGCCTCATTTGGGTTTTTCTTTAAACATTCTATAACAAAATTTCATGTAACATAATAGAAGAATGGTAACAGTCAATGCACTGTGTATTTTTATGTTCAAGTCATTTTTTGGAGTACATGATAAAGGCATAGAAAGTGCTCCAAACGATGTTGGCCCAAAGCTTTCTTTTCAACGAACTAAGAGCACCTGGTGGTAGAGCTATCTTGCATTGCCTTTCTTTTTCTCCATTCCCCCATCCTAGTTCCTCTTTCCTTTTGGAAGGTTTCTTCCTGTCTCACAATATCTATTGCACAATTTGGCCCTTATGTACTCTTCCCGTTTCCACACCAGTGTTTACATGAGAGTCTGATTTATTTCACTTATGATTATATGCTCAAGACTCATCCGTTTGCCTATAAATGTCTCAAATGTATTTTATTTTATTTATTTTTTGTGGAACTGGGGGATTGAACTTGAGACCTTGCACTTGCCAGGCAAGCACTTATTCTACTGAGCTACCTCTCCGGCCCCTTTATTCTTCTTTATGGCTGAACAGTACTACATTATATAAAAAGAACACATCTTTTTAATCCACTCACGATGAGTATTTGGGTTGTTTCCAAGATTTAGCTATCACAAATTGTATGGCTATAACCATGGATGCACATATATGACCATGGGATGACATTTTTAATTTTTCTTGAAAGATATCCAGAAGGGGAACACCTGGGTTGGGTGGAACCACTATCCAATCCTACTTTTCTAGGGAATGTCCATGCTGATCCCCCAGTGATTGCTCCAGTCTGCATTCCCACTGATAGTGGAAAAGGGTTCCTGTTGTCGTATGTCTAGTTGTCCCCCAAAAACCTCATGCAGTCATGGGGGAGCACTTCTAGAGTTTGAAACTTGACTCATGATCCACTGGGGTGATGTGTTTCAGTACTAATGGAACTATGGGTCAGAGTACTGCTGGAATTACTTGATTTATGATCCATTGGGATTATGTGTTTTACTACAGATGGGGTTATTGGTCTGAGTATGGCTAGGATTATGGGTGTGACCTAAGGTGGATAGGCTGAGGCAGAAGGCCTGAATGTAATATAAAGAGAGGAAGAGAGCAACAGCGTGAGCCTGTCTCTAAAAGTTCCACAAAAAATTATCTATCTTTAGACTATAAAGGGGTTTTCACTTTATTTTTTATTAATGCATGTTACGGTTTGTGTGTAGGTATTCCCCGAAGTCTCACGCAGTCATGGGGCAGCTTCTGAAATTTGTAATTGATTATTATGAGAATGGGTGCCATACCTCCCCTGGGGCAGGTGATTTGCATTTCAGTGTAAGGAAGAAGAGAAGTTAGCTGCTTGAGCTGCTGCTAGCTCTCCCTGAGCTCTTGCTCTTGGCTGCTGCCATGGAAGGTTGCTCTTTTCTGTGTGCCTCTCTGCCTTGGAGCCAGCTGAACATGGACTGAAACCTCCAGTAACTGTGAGATAAATCAAGTGTTCCTTCCCTCATTTTGAGTGTCGGGTGTTTATCCCAGCAACGAGAGAAGAGTAAGACAGTACATAATGACATGCAGTACGTGATTACAATTGTTTTAGTTGACTGAGTGTATTAAGTGCACTTTGATATAACTGCCATGCACTTCCAGGGCTTACATTTTTGTTATAGTTCTGAAGTGTGGAAAATACATCACCCAAGTCTGAGTAAACGTAGTGTTCAGTGACAGCCCCTCCTAGTGTGTAAGAAGGCCTCCTTCCTGGTTCCACCCTCACATGTAGAACACAGCTTAAACAAGCTTTCCTGGTCTTTCCTTATAAAGGCACTAGCCCTATCTGAGGGCCCTCCCTCACGTCCCTACTCCTTCCCGATGGCTCCATCTCCAGAGCCCTAACATATATTAGCCCAGATTTAACCCCGAGCTTGATGGAGCAGCGGTGAGATGTGCAGTCCGTCACTGGGAGTTCAACACGGCCTCAAGACTCAGCACTCTGCAGATTACGCCAGGAGCACCAATTCCTAGAAACTGTCTCATCCGACGTTAGGTTTTGAGAGATGTTTACTTGACAGACTAGAAGCTGGAGTCTCATCTGGGTGAGGCAGTTTGCTACCGGGCTTCTCTAGGAAGAGGAGAAGCAGAGGCAGGACCACTCACAGGGGAGAGAGGCGGGCTGCGGGAAGGCGGCGGCAAACCTGGCCTTGGCACACGAACACACATGGGAGATGAGCTCAGCATGATGAACTTATGACACTCAGGCCACTGATGAAACTGGAATAGCATCATTATGTGAAATCTTCCACTAATGGTCTTTGCACTGAGCTGCATCCCCAGCCCTTTAAAATACCCTCTCCTTCTGAAGAAAGAGTTTCAGATTTGAGTTTGTTCTCTTTCTGCCCGGCCTTCCAGAGTTTGGGGATCCTAGGCTTGCACCGCCATACCCGGTTCTGAATTTGTCACTTCTCTTTATTTTTTATTCAAGCAAAGATTTTAAAGTGGCAACTAAAACTAAAGAATTTTCATTTACATTGCCCTAAGAGCATATTTCTACAAAAGTCTGGTGCTAAAATTCACAGAGCAAAATAATTCTTCAGCGTTGATCTCATTTATCCTTAGTCTTGCTTGATATTGATGGCTTTGTTGGTTATTGGTGTCAAAAGGTAACAGATTGACTCACCAGAGCTTCATGTTTGTGTGGTGCTGGTATTGTGCTCTCCCCATGTAGGGTTCTAGCACAAAAGTAATTCTGGCTGTTTGTTTACTGGGTCAGCTGACCAGGGCACTATATATGTGTAGGTTTGCCTCTGGCACAGACAGTACATTTACACTTCTTTTTTTTTTTTTTTTTTTTTTTTTGGATAGCTTGTGAATGACGCTTATAATATTAAAAATTGAGCAAAGAAACTTAAATTAGTATCTCATACTTGGTTATAATGGCGGAAAAATATAGAAGATTCATGATCTGACAAGCTATGCTCTTTGTTTTCGTTTTTAATAAGGAATAAGAATATACTACACTTTGTTCCCAAGTGAGCAAGTAAGAAATCTTTTAAAAAACATTTTACATGTTATTCCCAAGGATTATTTGAGCTACTGGTTAGTGTTTTGGGTAAACACTGCCTTGTCTTAAGGGCCATTAAACATGATGTTTATTTGTTCCTTTTTCTCTTTGTTTTCTGAACAAAGAAAATCAGATTCAGTAGAGGTGTTTTTTATATGTGTAGGTAATTAGTATGTAGCTGAAGAACAGTATTATGCTGCTTGCTACATATATTGGTGCCTCTGCCACTTTTCCAGACATTAATAAGCATTTTAATATTTTATAAGGCAAGATTTAAATTATCGAAAATAAGTCTGAACTCTATTTAAATGTGCCAATGGGGCACATTTAAGAAGGCAGACCATATAAGCTGCTGTGAGCTGAGTACTAGACTCAGGAAATTAGAATTTCTTTCTTGTGCTGGAGACCTCAGTGAGGCACCCAAGAGCGTGTGTTCTTTCTAGAAACTGGTGTGTCACGGACACATGTGAGCGCTGATAAAAAGATCAAAATTCATTCTAAACCCAGCTCCCTGGTGTATCAGGGATAAGCAATTGCAGAAGCCACCCGCAAATCATGAGGTCTGACGAATTCCGTGCTATAATCTGTCACTTGCCAGGATTTTCTCTGAGGCTTAATACTGTATCACTGTTTTCAATTATATCTTGACAAGTCCTGGGGAAGAAGACGGCTCATACATGGGAAGATGTTTTAGCTCACATTTGTTTCTAAGAGGTAGGTAAAGAGCTGCCTAACATTATAGCTCTTTACACCCTTAACAGATCACGCTCCCTTTGGAGTATGGTATGCAAGGGTAGGGTTAGAGTAGTGTGAGTATAATTTCTTATCAATGGGTTGAGACTGAATATCTAATGTGGGAGAACTCAGAAGTCTCATAGAAAATGGTGAGAAGATTCTTTCTTCCCCCTCCCTGAAATACAAAATAAAAGCAGGAAAAAAAAATCAAGTTTATTGACTTCATCCACTTCTACTGGAGCCAAAGAAAAGAAGGGTATTGTTCCTTTCTGATTTAAAAAAAAAAGAATAATATTCTAGCAAACAACACTAGATACAAAACTTGTAGGTGAACTTTTCTAAACTTTTTTATTTTTTAAAGGGAGTATAGCTCAGTATACTAATCTAGATTTCCATTTTATGCCTTGTGGTTAAACTTTTCTACTGAATGGTTAAGGGCAAGACCTGTATAACAAAACATGGATCTTTTGTATTTCCCAAGGTCAGTCAAATCCCCTCAGGATTTACTTTGGAACCATGAGCAGTTCTTTGTAAAACTGTTGTCAGTGTCAGTCATCTGAATGAGTCACAGCCAATGCTTGACCAGTTTGCTCTCTGTGAAGCCCAAGAGAATGTTTTTCTCTCTAGGGAAGTCTCCTTAGGCACACTATATATCTTCAATCCCTTTCCTCTGTAGCCCCATAATCTCTTTGAACAGAAAATTTGGGAAACCTCTGAGTTATAGGATTTTATAGCACATAGAACTCCAAATAACATCAACCAATTAAAACCACACCCTGGAATATAATAATCAAGATCCCAGAATTTCAGCACAGAAGCAGTATACTGAAAGCTGCTAGAGAAAAGAAACAGATCACATTTAAAGGAAAACACATAAGAACAATGGCAGATTTCTCTTTACAAACCATTTAGTCAAGAAGAGCATGGAGTGGAGTGCTTCAAGTCTTGCAAGGAAACAAATTCCAAACAGAATCAGATACCCTGCAAAACTCTTTCAAGTTTATTGGAGAAGTGAAATACTTCCATGACAAAGAACAACTAAAGAACTTCATGATGATGAACTGAACCTTAAGCAGACTACTAAAAGATATTCTAGAGAGGAATCAAAGTGACCACAACCCCATGAAGGAGAATGGAAAGAACCCACCAAATGGGGCAAAGAATTAAACAGGGGAGTGAAAGAGGTATACAAAGGCAGTCTTTCAGCAGTGTCGGCGTCAGCCATCTGGATGAGTCATGGCCATTGCTTGGCCAGTTTGTTCTCTGTCAAAGCCTGAGAGAATAAAAATAGTTAGGATAGATATACAGCTGCCTTCTCTTAACTCAAAGAGAAGGAAGATTTGGACGATTAGTATTTAGACAAGATATCAAGTCTGCATCTTGTACTCTGAAAAACTACCATGAAGACAACAATATGCAATCTGTTAATTCTTATAACTCTCCTACTTACCTGTTTTGAAACTGTCTCATTGCTATTTCTTTCTCATTAAAATTAATTTAAAAAATCCAAGGGCCATTTCTCTTCATGCCTATGGCTACTTGGTATTAAAAGGGTTTTAACTTGGGACATTGAGATATTTATTTTCAGTGTGTTCTTAAAAGAATAGAAGCTTTTTAGGCAATGATGAACAAGTAAAATTTCCTCAGAGATTTTAACTCATGAGTAAAAGGGGGTAAAACCTTATACTTTTTGCAAACAGTGATGTTCAAGGAAAGAAACAAAATCCTATATCCACATAATTCCAGATTCTGCAGCCACCCCAAGACTGCAGGCAGAGAGTAAAGGAGAGCTCAAGACCCCAACATTTTTAAACATTATTTACTTACTTATTTGGTGCAGCTCAGACTTATAGCGATCCTCCTGTCTCATCCTCCCCAGAACTGAGATTATAGATGTGCACCATCACGCCCAGTTTCAGTGGCCAGCATGGAATGGGGCACAGCATGGCATGGAGTACCAGGGAGCAAACTCAGGTCCTTGGGCTTGACAGGCAGGTGTTAAGACCACTGAGCCATCTCCCCAGCCCAGGTCTGAGATTTGTCAAGTCAGCTCCACACTGGTGACAGGAAGATTAGTTGGTCACAGAAACCTTTGGTGGGGGCTCAGGAAGGGGCTTGAAGATAGCCTCGGCCAGTAAGGGAAAGTCGTGTAGTCATTTAGAGAAGGTTGCATGGATTTTGGTCTTTCAAGATGTGCGAAACGTTCCACTGATAAAATAGAAGGCTGCTGTCGTAGAAGAGGTGCTTTTGCTTTCAGGTGTTCCTCTGCCTTTTCCTTCACAACAGCCTTTGAGGCTGCAGATCAACGCTCAGAGAATGCAACCCTGTCCCCGGGTTGTGGTCTGCATGAAGTGTGCCGGCACCTGGAAGACCCTTTGTCAATGTCAGGGAAAACATGTGTACGGAAGTTTTCCAGAAGTTCACAGCAACTACACAGGCATATGAGAACAAGACGATGGGAAAAAGGAACGTAGATGAAAATATATTGTTCCAAGAAAGGAAGGAAATTTTCCGGCTATGTTTTGAGCTATAAAGGACTTAATAAAAACACAAAATCAATAAAACACCGGGTCATAGACAAAGCACTAAACAACAATAAAATGAAAGGGGAAATTTCAGAGCTAGTAAAACAAATCAAGTTCAGAACATCAACATTTATGGCTCCAATAAATAAATTAGAAACAAGGAAAGAGAAAGCAACATATTGAATTTCTTCCCTGGAGGAAAGACTTAAGATAATAAATTCAATGAAGAAAAATAAACAAAGTGATTTAAAAATTACCAAAGATGAGCAATTTGGTGGCGAAAGATGAGCTAATATAAGGACAATTGTTATCTTTGTAAGAGAAAAATCTATCTTATAGGCGCAAAAAGTTATTGAGGTACAAAATGGGAGGATAGTTCCCCAATTTAGATGGATATTAAAATACATCTGTCTTAGTTATTTTCTCTCATTGCCAAGACAAAATATCTGATACCTCAGGTTAAAAGAGGAAAAACTTACTTTGGCTCACAGTCTGCAAGGGTATCAGCCCATAATCAGTGGACTCCAGGGCAGACGGGCAAGGTAGAGAGCCTTCCAGAGGAGAAGCAGGCCATGGCAGGCGGAAGACGGCCAAAGCCAGTGAGTGACAACACGAGCGTCAGTGTGTCTCGTACCTGAGCGGGGCTATGTCCCTCAGGCCAGGCAGCAGCCTGCCCTGCACCAGTCATAAACTCCAGTATCGCATGCGCTAGGTTCAGCCGCCTCTGCACAACCCCGTCTAAGACTGCATGAGCTCTGGGGGACATCTAGACACATGCCATACTGATATCCTAGGTAAGTTTATTTATTTATTTCTTATCTTTTGAAGACAGGGTCTCACTATATAGTTCAAGCTGACCTTGAGCTCCACTTTGTAGTTCAGGCTGGTTCACAAGCAACCTCCCGTGTTAGCCTCCTGATCGACGGGACTGCAGGCACGTGCCACTATGCCTATCTCTAAGTAAATGACTGGTTTTTAGAAAGGAGACCATTTCACCACTTTCTGCCCTTTGAGCTTAGCCTTCATACTATCCATGAGCTCTCAATCGCTTTTCATGTTCTCTTGTTTCTAAGGTACGATGGAGTAGGTGAGTTCAAACAAAGGGAGATTCTTTTGAGGGGGATTCATAGCAGTGCTCTTTTATTGTAATAATTTTACAATTGTAAGCATTCACTATATTTTTGATCTCCCATGTGCATATCTGCGTGTATGTGTTTGCATATACTCTATTTTTCTTTTTGCATTCTTCGCTTCCTTTCTTCTTTTCAATATTTAATACGCCTGTCAGGAAGCTACCAAAAAAATAAAATAAAATAAAAACATAAAAAGGAGACTATTTTTAGAAATCCAAACAGGAAAAAAATCCTGTCTCCTGCAAGGAAAGTGAAGGAGGAAATGATAAATACCACGGATTTCACCGCAACAGCTTTTGATACCATCTGGCAAGAACTGAAAATTCTGAGGGAAAACAAGGTGATCTGAGGGTGTCTATCAAGCTGAGTCACATTTATAGCCGCTCTTGGCGGTGGCCGTGAGTGAGGCAGGCAGGACCGCAAGGACAGCAGCTCCTTGATGTCTTCTTGATGCTTGTTCGTTGACGAGGTCCCAGTTACCAATAAGTGGATCAAATAAAGAACAAGTCAGGGACAGACAGTGTACAGTGAGCACTGAAGGCACAACCCAGCATCGCCCCAACATCACCCCAACATCGCGTTTTCGGAAGTCAAGCTTGCTCTTCTTGCTTCCCTTCAAGTGTGGCTCGGTGTTGCCTCCTTCAGGAGCTCGCTGTGTCCATCTTCTGTTACTGCAGCAAACACCCGAGATGACAGTGCTGGACTCACAGCTGCAGAGGGTTCAGTCCACAGGGCGGTGGCTCTGCTGTGTGGGATTCTGTAGTGCGGCTGGGGTTGTGTGGGGGAGGAAGTTTCTCATGTCATCATGGCCCAGAAGGATCGGGTGGCGGGGAGACAGAACCCCTTGACCCCTTCAGGGGCACACATGTACCTGGAGGGCTCTCACCCTCATTGAACCCCACCTCCTTAAGTCTCTCCCCACCAGGCTGAAGCACATGCCTTTGCAAGAGGTACTTGAGAAACGCTTATGCAAACATGGAAGGTGCTACTTGTCTTGACTTTGCCTCACTCCAGAGGGCAACTGACTGGTGGGCGTGGCTTAGAAGATTCTTCACAGATGAGGGTTCAGGGGGCATTCTCTGACCAGCCTAAAACCTGTGCGCAGGTAAGTCATTATTTTTCTCTGGAGAGGGCACTGAGGCCTGGCTGACAGCTTGTGAGAAAGTGGAGCGTTCGTTCCACAGCCATCACTGCTGGGTGTTCTGCTGCCAGCGTGCTCTTGGGGAAGTCCTTGCCACAGCGAAGAAGGGCCTGGGTGAGCTGTGGCTGGACCCTGGCTTGGGAGACTGGATGGAGGATGGGGAAGCCGAGCTGGATGCCTGGCCCCTGGGTGTGCTGGGAGGATAGTGCATGTGATTTGATGCCAGCTGCTGATAAACCTGTTGGCTGCTTACAGCAGTGAAGGCAAGGGAGCATGCTTTTAGGTGGAGCAAGGCCAAACACCTTGTGACATTTGGCTTAATGTTATAAAAGCTGGAAGAAGAAAACTCTGTCCCTTGCTGGAATGTAGTTGGAGTTGGTAGAAGGAAAATAACAAAAATAATCTTTCTGTGGAGGTCAGGAACACTCAGAACTGTCGGGAATCAGAAAATCTGAGTAAGACTTCATATGTGTACAACTAAGAAATGCAGTCCCTGACGTGAGCTGTGGAGGCGCATGCCTTCCGGTTTCCAGGACTTAGCGGATCCTACGTGGTGATGCGCAGCCACATTAATCAGTGCAGGCAGATCTGGAATGAGCCCCAGAGAGGTGGGCATGCTGGCTTCCACAGGCAGTTTCAGCAGTGGACAGATAGGAAAGCTTTGACTATTTTTCTTGATACTGTTGGATGAATGTATGAGTTTCTATAACATAAGCGTTATAAAATTAAATGCCTTGAATAGAATGGTAATGAAGACACGGATAAAGTAACCCAGCAAATGTTGTCATTAATCCAATTTATGGATGGAAACAGGCTTACTAAGGTTGAGTAACGTGCCTCAAATCATATGACCAGTATACAGAGATGTGCCTGACTGCAGAACTAAGCCTCTAGTATTGCAGCCAGAACACATGAAATAAATAAGAAAAATGGGTCAATGCAGTGTCCACGCCAAAGGGGATTCGGGGTCTCGCCGTACTAACCCTCTTCCGGTGCCCTCTATGTCCAATATGTTTCTTAATATCACAGAATTCTTCCTCTCCTTCCTCTCCTTCCTGTCCTTCCTGTCCATCTTCTCCTCCTTCTCCTTCTCCTTCTCCTTCTCCTCCTCCTCCTTCTTCCTTTCTCTTCCTCTTGTTGTTCTTTAGATTATTTATTTATTTATTTATGTATTTATTTAGTACAGGGTCTCAGCACGCAGTTTGCATTCATAGTGATCCTCCTGTTCTCAGCCTCACCAGCGCCGAAATTGCAGGTGTGCACTGCCATGTCCAGACTATATGTATGCCAGGACCTTGGAAGCTGACCTAATAATTTTTAGCCAAAATTTTTAAAATTATTTATTTATTTATTTATTTATTTATTTATTTATTTATTTGATACAGGGTCTCACTATGGAGCTTGGACACCTAGTGATCTTCCTGTCTCAGCCTCACCAGCCCTGGGATTTACAAGTGTGCGCCACCACACTTGGTTTTAGTGGCTGGCATGGTGTAGGGACAGCGCATGCAGTATGGGGGGTTGAACTCAGGTTCTTCTGTTTGACAGGTGGGATCTGAGACCACTCAATTATCTTCTTGTCCGTCAGACTGCTTCTTGAGGCAGCATAGGGCTGGTAAGATAGCTCAGCTGACTAAGTGCCTGGCTAGACAAGCACAGGGATTGGGCCTGATCCCTGGCACAATATGCCATGCTGGCCTTGCCCATGGGCATTCTGAGCTGGCAAAGGGCTTAGCATGATAGCACACACCTGTAACCCCAGTTCTGGGGAGGCTGAGACAGGAGAATCTTGACTCTGAGCTGTGTAGTGAGACCCTGTCCCTCTCACGCCCTCTAAGAAAAAAAGACCCCAGAACTTTTGGCTAGCACACTGACCATGTTTAAGTATAAACCTTTTTACCAAACTTTCCATTATTATTTCAATGGTTTGTTCTTCTGTGGCAGGTACACAAAACTTCTACACCAAACAAATACTTGAAGAATTTAGGAAAACGTGAACAAATAATTGGTTTAATTTTGAGTGGGACATATCTTTATTTTGTTTCTTTTCACTGCTGTAACACCCAGTCGAGCTGCTGTATGCTCTCCCAGCTTGTCTCCAAGTCGTCCAATACTTTCTAAGGATGTTAGATGCCATCTATTGTGCTAAAGGCTGGATGCACGGTGGTGAGTGAACTTGGTCTCAGCCTGCTGCCCTAGAGTTGTACTTCTACAGAACAGCTGAGGGAGCAACTAAAATAAATGCGGTTTCTGATCTGTTTTAAAAAGCGCAATAATGAGCTCCTGAGAAAAAGGGGAGAAATGTTCTCTAGCGCCAGTGGCCAGGGTTTCTTTACTGAGAAGCTCCACCGGAGCCGAACCCTGCAGCATGAGAACCTGGTCGTGTGGAGCAGTGGTCTGACTTTGAGTTGAATATATTGGTTCAGGGAGTCACAGTGTGTGGAAGTCTTCAGGTTGGAATCATAGAGAAGTTTGCTGTGGCCCAAGGCAGCCTCTACTGAAGAGTGAGAGGTAGAGCAAAATAGCTGGGAACTAGATAGGGTGTTTGAGGTCTTACTGGACACAGAGTGAGGGCATTTGCACAGCAGGGCAGGAAAGCCGAGGAGCAATGGTGGGCTGAAAACATACAATGGAGGCAAAAGTCACAGGACTCTGCGGTGGGCTTCATGCAAACCTGGTGTCCATGAGGGTCAAGCACGATGGCTAGGATTCTGGAATTGACATTAGATGCTGGAAAGTTCTGCAGATCAAAAGAGAATGAATCCGGGTGAAATATTTTACAGCATGTTTAGGACGATAAATCTGAGATCCTTTGAGTCCTAAAAGAAGACGCTGACACAGGCAATCAATATCTGGACCTCAGAGGAAATGCCTTGGGCAGAGACTCAAATGTGGACTTTGGGGGTGGCGCTGTGTGCCTTCAGCTTTATTTTTAGAAAAGACTATGGAGAATTGGCATCAAGTTTTTAAAGATTTGGTAGGACTCAACATTGAAACTCTTCAGCCCAGTGTTTTATTGTTCAGAGATTTTTAGTTATAGCTGCAACTTACCTAACACCCTCAGGATGGTTAAGGCGCTTGTTTTCCCTTCTGTGACTTGAACCTGCTAAAGGCCCTGCCCACTCCTCCTGGGCCACTGAATTCATGGGCATAGGGCTGTTCAGAATATCCCCTTCTCATCTTGAAGTGTCCATAGAACCAGCTTGTGACTCCTCTTTCATCCCCAACATGGGCAGTTTGTGTCTCTTTTCTTCCTTGCTGCTTGACTAGAGGTTTAGGATGCTTTTCATACAGCATAGTTTTCTTCATTACGCTCCCTGAGGTTTCCTCTTTTCAGTTCATTACACTGTGCTGTAGTTTTGCTATTTGTTTTCTTGGGTTTGGTTTAGGTTTTTGTTGGTCTGCTCCTTCCCGATTGAAAAGTGGAAGCTTACACCACTAATGGTCGAGCTTGCTCCTACCCTATATATCAACTGGCTGTCACGTACTTCTCTTTACATACTGCTTTTGTGCATTCTAAAAGTGTTAATGTGGGGATGTTTTCTCTCCGTGTAGTAAGGTGTAAAAGGCTCAGGTCGACAACTTCTAACATTGTCAGTTCTGTGGACAACCCATTACTACTATGGACTATTGGACTACATATACAGCTACTTCCTCTTGGTTCAATGAGAAGAGAGATTCGTACTGATGGTATTCACACAAGATACCACGTCTGCATCTTGTACTCTGAACAATGACTACAAAGACAACAATATGCAATCTATTAATTATTGTATTTGTCTTATTAAAAAATAAAATGAAGCATCAGCAGCATCAAAAATAAAAGTGTTAATGTGTTTTATTTTCATTTTCCTTTAGTTTCACATGTTTAGAAGACTTTCTGAGACTAATATTTTGACCTATGCATGTTAAGAAGTACGTTGTTAACTTTTTCTTTTTATTTAACCAAAGACTGGTAAAGACAAACACAGCAGAATTACTTCAGATCATTCTTTATATCGTACATGCGGACCAGTGAATAGGATCTGAAAGAAACCTGCAGTCGACAGTGAAATGCACACAGCACTTTCTATTGTTTAGTTTCCAGATGTTTAGAGATTTTTCAAGTAAAGTTATTGATTTTTAATTTAATTCCATTTGAACTAGAACACCTACTTGGCTCTGTGACTGTTTCTGTTATACACTTGATAGCAAGTGTTTTGCAGCTACATCGGTCTCTGACGGATGTCCAATGGGAGCTTGAGAAGAACGCACCTTCTGTTTTGGGATGGAGATTCTGCAAATGCTAGGGAGCTCAAGCTGGGGTGCAGGTGCTGCTGTCTGCTGCCCTTTCCTGATTTCTCACCTGCCTTGCTCATACCTACAGAGCTGCCGCAGACCCAGAGGATGGCAGCACAGGTGTCCGCCGTCCTTCATGCTCTCTGCTCAGGTGTGATCACAATTACACCACCGTCGTGTGTCTCGGGAGCTGCCCCCTGTGGCGATGTGAAGGTGTGCATGCGCAGTGACACTCTGACCTGAAGTCTGGTACAGCTGAAATCAGCATGCTTACTTCCACCTTCTCTGACACAAGTCAGTAAGGCTTCCTTTCCCTCATTTTATTTATTTATTTATTTTTACTTTTAGCTTACTTGAGTTCATGTATTTACACGAGTTTCTTACAGAGAACACATAGGTAGCTCTTACATTTTAATCCACTCTGATTGCCTTATAACTGGTGTGCTGTGTATTCACTTTAAAAATCATTATTGATACAGTTGGATTAAAATCTACTTTGGTTGTGACTATTTGCTAGTTGTTATATTTTCTTTTCTTTTTTTGTATACCCTTCTTTTCTTCTGTTCTCAGAATTTATTATGATTTGTGTCTAGTTGTCCTCCCAAAGTCTCATATGGTCATGGGATGGATTTTTAGAGTTTGTGATTTCCTCGTGATCCACTGGGATTATGGGTATGGGTGCTGCTGGGATTATGGGTGTGTGCTACACCCAGCCTGGAACGGATAGCCTGAATTCAACGTACGGGAGACAGACTCGCTCCCTACAGCTGGTGTTGGTGCTACTCCCTTCTGCTCTCTGCTCTTGGCTGCCCTCTGCCATGCGCTTCTCTGCCTTGGAGCCAGCTGTGCGTGGACTGAAACCTCCAGTAACTGTGCGCTAGATAAATCTTTCCTTTCGTTTCACTTTGGGTGTCAGATATTTGTCCCCTCAATTAGAGAAGAGTAACTGAGACGGGATTGAATACTATGTACGATTGCACGTTGATTTCTGTTTTTTCCTAATAATGTTACTTATTTCTAAATGTGGAACCTATTCCTCCAATGTTCTCCATGTGTATCTGAACTAATTTAAAACTATTTTGAAATGTCAATGTCAGTTTACATGCAGTAAAGAAACACTGTAGCAAAGTATGCTCCGTTTCTTCTGCTCTTCCCTATGCTGTCCTATCACGTGCTATATTTCTCTGAAGTGTATACTGTAAGCGTGTGACACGTTCGGCTATAATTATTTTAAGGAATGTTTTATTTGATATCAATTAAGAATAAGAAAAGAATAAAAGATTTTATTGACCTTTATAGATAAGTCCTCCAATGTTGCTTTTTAAAAACTAATTAATTTTATCCATTCGTGTCTACAATATGACCGCACTCATCATGGGGTCGCATCTGCACACGACGCCTTGGTTGTTCCTTTTCTCCCAGTCCCCTCTCTTCTCTGCAGCCTCTCTTCCTCTCCTTATTTACAAAATTTGTGTTTCCGATGCTTTCTTCTTTTACCTTTTCCTCTTTCTCCTTTCCTCGCTTTCCTTCTTCCTCTCCGTGGCTCTCTTTCCCATTTGAACATTTCCTGCCTGTTTCATGGTGTCTGCTACACATTTTCGTCCTTATTTGCAATTTTAGTTTCTCACAACAGAGAACAGCGCAGTATGTAAACATGTGTATCTGATTTATTTTCTGTGAAAGTAGAGACTCTCGGGCTGCCAAGATGGCTCAGAAGTCTAAAGCACCTGCTCAGGCAAGCGTAGGCAACTGTAGGGATCATGGTTCAATCCGTGACATCACAAGCTGTGCCAGTCACAAACCCAGGGCAGGCTGAGCTGGCCATAACCTAAATAAAAAAAGAAAGAAAGTTAAAAAAATTTCCATTTCCCTAGAAATATCTCAAGCTTATCCTTTTTTGACAGAGTTGTACCCCAATGTATAAAAAGTTACATCTTTTATTGTTCATATTTCCAAGTTAATGGACATTTGGACTGTTTTCAAAATTAGGTATTGTAAACTGAATAGAAACCATTTTCCCTGAACTTACTAGAAACAAGAGACCATACAGCAACTTGTCATCCTAAAATCTAGAGGCAGAAAAAGCCAAAAATCTCTGTCCCCAAAACAGAAACCACAAGAGAATAAAATTCTAGCAATAACAGACTTATTATAAATCTGCTGTAAGCATGGGTGTGGATGCTCTGCTCTGTTATGATGATTTAAATTCTATTAGGACATACCAAGAAGGGGGACAGATAAATCAAATTCTCTCTCTCTCTCTCTCTGTCTCTCTCTCTGTCTCTCTCTCTCTCTCTCTGTCTCTCTCTCTCTCTCTCTCTCTCTCTCTCTCTCTCTGTGTCTGTCTCTCTTTGGGACTGGGATTTGAACTCATGACCTTGCACTTGCCAGGCAGGAGCTTATGACACAGAGCTACCTCTCCAGCCTCAATCTCTACTTTTAGCATTTTAGCGCCAGTCTGCACTCCCACAAACACTGAGGAAGGGCTTCTTTCCCCTACACCCCTGCCAGATTTTGTAACTGGTTAATTTCTTGGTAATAGCTATTCTTTCTTTCGTGAGAGAGAATCTCAAAGGAATCGTCAACAGTGAGGAGACCAAAGAGTAGGGAATTTTTTTTCCAGCTGTTCTTCAGACGAAGGACTAATATCTAGGATATATAAAAAACTGAAAAAAAATAATCATAGCCCTCGAAGTTAAAAAACCAATCCAAAAATGGGCACTTGAAATGAGCAACGTTCCTCAGAGGAATGCAAATAAATAGATGAGAGAGTGTTTCAAGTTAATGGACATTTGGACTGTGCTCTCTTCTTACTGGAGACTTCATTGCCTGGTACGTGTTTTCTCCCTGTGCCTTGCGTCTCCCTTCCTGATACAGTTTGCCTTCAGCCGCCCACCTCATGGACATCCTGGAGTCACAGCTCTCACACCAGTCTCTGTGTGACCCTAGGGAGAGCTCCGGCATTTGGCGGCCCCAGGTGCCTGAACTACCACGCCCCTCCCTTAGGTGAGATGGGTCCTCGGGCATGTGGAGGGTGGACAGTGCTTTTTCTCCAAGCAGCTCGATCCCGGCAAGTCTTTTCCCCTACAGAGGAGGCTTTCGCGGTGCAGAATATTTTCAATGATTTTTTCCTCCAAGAAGAGGACAAAGGACTCCTAAGTTTAGAGCCTTACAGATGGTAAAATGCAAGAACTGTTCAAGTGTAACTTACTACCTATTAAGTCTCTCATTGCTACCATTTCATTCCCTTGTGATTTCTATTTTGGGTGCGTAGGTCTTGGATGGCTTTTTCTGTCTCTAGACTTTAGTGTGGCAAGTTGCTGTGTGATCTCTGGTTTCTTGTAAGTTCAGGCAAAATGGTTTCTACTCAGTTTACTTAGCTTTTTCATTTGTAAGATTGCTGTTAGCGGAAACATTAACAACCAGGTTGATTGTGGCTCAGAAGTCAGTATTCAGGGGCAAGAAGTGGTGGAAGGATTTGGGGCTATCTGAGGGCCAGGATATTGGAAGACAGGGAGGCCACTGACTTCCAGCCTCCATCTTGGGGAACTTCAGGTGCAAGGGCTTCTACAGGGTGGGAAAGGCAGAGCAGGGCGGGCAGCCTCATGCTGTGCAGGGGCCTTTGTCTGCTTTGTTCTTCTGAGCTCAACGTGGTGAACCTCCACCTCCCAGGCTAGTTTCCCTAAATCCTTTTGGACATATTGCTTTGGTGCAGTTAGTTGGTATAGTAACTTACATGCCTTGTGCTTGTGGATGTGCAGGACGAAAGGCAGGATAACGCTGCAGTGGCCACCTGACGTCGCAGGTTCTGTAAATCCGAAGAATGGTTAGATTGCAGTGAATGCTTTAGTACCTTAAGGCATTTCTCTTTGGCACTTTAATAGCAAGTTAGAGGGAGAAGACAGAGAAGTTACCAGCCTCGCAGAGAATCAAGAAGGCGAGGCTAGACGCACCTGCATGGGGTTGCTTCCCAAAGGAGCTGCCTGTCTGCAGAGTGAGGACTTTGGACCTGACCTCACACCGTTGACAGCGGACGTCTGCTTTACTTCTAAGATGCACAGGTATGCAAAGTCACCAAAAGAAGAAAGAAGTCAGAATGTCCTGGCAACTCCACAACTTAGCCTCAGTTGCACTAGGACCAGTTGGCAGTGGGTCACGAGGAACAGACGTCTCGGAGGTAGAATGAATAGCCAGGAGGCTGGGAAGCATCAGGAGGAGCCAGTGAGCAGGAATTTCCAGACAAGGATGTGAGAAACTTGGCCCCTGCCAATGAGCAGTTGTGAAAGGCCAAGAGCAGCTGGAGCGCATGTGGCTTCTCAAAGGAGAAGTCATTGGTGAGATAAATAAGGGCAGGTGTGGAAAAAAGAAATATATGGAGTTCGGGGTGTGTGTGTGTGTGTGTGTGTGTGTGTGTGTGTGTGCATATGTGTGCATGCGCGTGTGCTAAGGACTGCAGAAACCAGGCTGGAATGGCTGGAAGAATCTATTGCAATAGGAGCACAGATGCCAGGGATGAGTTCTGCTTTCAGAGAAAAGGCTTTTCAGCCAGTGAACATTGCCTTTAGCCTTGAATTATTTAGGAGAGTGGGAAAGGAGTTGTAAGTCCATTCTTGGGCAGGCCCCATCACTTAGCTGGTTAAGCCACTTGTCCAATAAAAGTCTATTCTTTGTCTCTAAGTCTGATTGTAAAAAGCGGAATCAGAAGTGTAGCAAATTGGATAAACTAAAATCCTAACATGCTGGGTTATTAATGTTTAATCATGACTAGGAACTTGAAGAGCTGAATATTAGACATATAAGAAAAATGTGAGGGCTGGTAACATGGTTCAGCGGTCTAAAGTGCCTGCTTAGGAAAACTTAGGCAACCGCAGGGAGCACGGTTCAATCCCCAGCACCACATGCTGCACCAGCCCCATCCCCAGGGCAGGCTGAGCCAGCCATAATAGAAAGAAAGAAAGAAAGAAAGAGAGGGAGAGAGAGAGAGAGAGAGAGAGAGAGAGAGAGAGAGAGAGAGAGAGAGAGAGAGAGAGAGAGAGAGAGAGAGAGAGAGAGAAAGAAAGAAAGAAAGAAAGAAAGAAAGAAAGAAAGAAAGAAAGAAAGAAAGAAAAAAGAAAGAAGAAAGAAAATTTGAGGTGTAAATTTAGGAAATCTTCTATGGTTGGTTAGGTGTTTTCTAAGATAGCATTATTCCTTTGTAAAGGGGAAGAGCTCTAATTTTGGGAAGTCAATTTAAAATGACTCCTATACATTCCCAATTGTTCAAAAGAAGTAAACATAGGCATTATTAACTTTAGGATACGCCAAGGGGAAAGCTGCTCCTTTGGTCGGAGTCTGTCATTCTTCCCACACCAGATTGAGCCTGGCGGCTTCAAGGGGGCACTCCATGCCTGCTGTAGAGCCTTCTTTTGAGGCTGGAACTTCCTTTGCCATCCTGAGGACACAGACCGCATCAAGGCCAAGGCGGTAGGTCTAATTGCTTTTATTTATACTCTGTGTACTGTCTGCCTTTTGTCCCAGTGTGAGGTTTCTCAATTAGAGTGAAACAGCTTAGTCTGGCAAGTTGACTTTCATAATGGTCCTTTGAAGCTCCCCCTTCTTAGCATGACTCTAATGATACATTATAGAACAAAGTCATCATTCATTAACTCCTAATCAAATCACATGTTTTTAAGCCCAGGAGCACCATCTGTTCCCAAAGAGCTGTGTCAACTCTCCTGGAGCACAGCAGGAACTTGTTAAGGAGGCTGAGTCTCAGAAGAGCACACTGTAAAGATCTCTACTGACATCTAAGGTCAGTGGCCACAGCCTGCTGGGAGATTAGGACAGGGCAGGCTGAGTGGGGCCATGGGCGAGGGAACCAGCCACCCTTGGGCTGAGGCAGGGGTCCCGAGTCACAGGCAGAAAGAACACAGGCAGAGAAGCCCAGGAAGTGACCGAGTGGGGTTAGGATACTCATGACATGGTTCCTCCTGCTTAGATCCTTATTTTCCTTTCTTTACCAATACAGCCCTTGAGTTTTCTTTGCGTCAACATCCAGGCTTGAATTTGCACTACACAGCTCCTTCCTATTTTAAGATGTGCCAGGATAGTTTCTCTGTCTCTGTTATCCTTTAATTCATTGTCCAAAAGGAATTTTTCATGAATGGCTGCTGGCGCTCCTTTGTTTTATTTTCCTTTCTGTCACTTAACTTTCTTCATTATGGGTGCTTCCACTTTTATTGGCAAACAGGTCATGGCTTTCCTCGTACTTTGTGAATGTGGATAGCAACTTACGTGAGTACTTTGTTTGGAAGAAAATTTTAGAAATATTCCTACCTAAAAAATTTCCACCCAAAACAGAACTCTGAAACAAGTCAGGATTAGCTCACTGTGGAAGAGGAGAGGTGAACGCTTCCACACAGTTTTGAGGAGAGGAACGTCAAGCTTCATCAGCACACAGTAGCAGAGGCCGCTGGAGGAGGAGGGCTTGGCTGCTTCCACCGTGACGCCCAGGATGGAAAAGGCAATTTTATTCCAAAGAGGTTGGCCAGGTAGAATGTTCTGTTTTATGTTCACCACTTGCCATCTGTCATTTGTTCCTGCTGACCCAGACTCCACGGCATGCAGAAGGCGGCCCCTCCCCATTTGAATCCTTTTGGACTTGGTGTTCACATCTAAGTAGCTGTCACGTTCAATGCCACGTAGACAATTCCACCACTGCAGTTCCAAACCAAGGAGCCAACAATCCCGCCTCCAGAGCGGGGTTTGCCCCAAGGAGAGCACGAAGAAAGCTATTCTGGCTTGGCTGTTGGGCTAGCGTTCCCCTAATGTTTGTACAAAATAGAAAATTAGTATTTCGGCAATGTCTCTTTATGATGATAAATTTTAAAGGCTATTAAGCAACCTAGGGATGGATTTTAAATCTAGCATACTTATCAAAAATAGCTATTTTAATTATGAAGGAAAATGGTTGAAATAAATCATAAATACCAGTAATGAATAAAGTCATTATAGTTTCACAATGCAGACAAGTTTTATGAAAAACAAGGTAAAATTACTGTCCTCTCCCTTGTTATCCTCACGATTTACTCTGTTTTATGCAGAGCCAAATTCTCTCCAAAGCATCTTTGATCTGAAGGCCCTTTGGGGGTCAGCAGCCTTAACTCAACATGAAAACATCTAGCTGGGTATCTACAGTGCATTTTCGGCCCTGCGGACCTTCACCACTACACTTCAGTTTATTTGTGAAGTCATCCAAGATAACAAAGGGGTAGGAAAACAGCTTGTCTGCCCAACTTTATTTTTGTTTATTTTCTTTTATAATTTCCAATATACAGTGTTGTATTTGTGATTTGTGAGTTATACTTTCCTATATATAATGTTGTAGTTGTGAGTTGGTAAGTTATGTTGTAGGATAATATTGCAGCTCATGGAGGTTCTGATATTCAGTCAAAGCCAAGATATGATCGGCAACTCTAGCTTCCAGTATAGAAAGCTCTTTATTATCTCCCTCATGAAGCATAAATGGATGAAAAGCATTTACTAACAGAAAATAATTGTGAATGGATAAAATTATATATTTTCTCAAACCAATTCGTATTTCCATGTTTCTGTGATATTGGATGTATATTGTATGGTAGTATATTTTTTCCTGTTTCCTGCTAACCTATATGCTATTTCAAATAAAAATGTTAATCTAATACTCATTATGTTCCTAAAAACCATCACCATAAAATGAGGGCCTGAATGGGCAAATGCATAAATCCATAAATATCATGGAACAGGCCATATGACTTACATGTAGTATGTTACTTGAGATACTTTTCATTTTCTCATATTAAATTAACAAAATCAACATTGCAATGTGCCTTTTGATAGATGAATTTTAGAAGGGTACATGATGGAAAGGGAAAAATCAGTAGTTTTTTTTTTAAATATCATGTAACTATTGTCTTTTTTTAAAAAAAAAACATTATTTTTTCTCTTTTTTTAAAAATAGTTGACACATTGTATATTGTCCTCACAATAGTTATACAGAGCACAGTGTGTGGGCATGACCCACCTTCCTATTGATGTTGCTAAGGAAAATAAAAGAATTCTTCTCTTTGAAGTAAGAGGAAGCAGATGTATACACAGTCCAATGTTCCACAGTTGCAATGAGCCACCTGTTAAACCTGCAATGTCAGAGGCTATTGATCAGAGCCTCAAAATCAGTCTTTGAAATTCCCATAAGCAGTGAGCCAGTGTCCAGCCCCAGGTCTAACTCAGGTAAGGTTCATGCGATCATTTCAGAAATCATTCCTTTAAATAACCACAAGCATATGCTCCCCAACTACTGGACTAAAAATTGTCCGCGTAATGCATATGATCTCTCTCTCTCTCTCTCTCTCTCTCTCTCTCTCTCTCTCTCTCTCTCTCTCTCTCTACCAGGGATTGAACTCAGAACCTTGTATTCTCTAGGCAGGCATTTAGGCCACTAAGCTATCTTTTTAGCCCACCATTTTTTAAAAATAAAAATTCAGAAAAGGTAGTACCATTGCTAGCGTCATTCTACAGATTATGATAAATGATTTAGAAGGCTAAGTGAATGTTCAGTCCTGTGGGGTGTAAATGCCAAATAAGGGTTAAAATAGACTCAGCAACTTTAAAATCATATACTTAGAAATTAAATGTGATACAAAATGAATAACTTTTGAAAATAAATAACCAGTGACAACAAGGACACCCGCTGTGTGCAATGCCTGTGCTGCCTTGTGGTCCAGAATTTCTACACAAACATGTAAGACAGTTCTTGGACTTCTGATTTCAGCACGGGTGAGCAAGACAGCTCCCGGGGTCCTGTCTTCAGCACTGGAGTGTCAGACAGCTCCCAAGCCTGGATTTCAGCACGGATGTGTTGGACAGCTCCTGGATCCCTGATTTCAGCAGTTCGTGCTGAACAGCTCCAGGCCCCACAGATCCTATTAAGCGAGTATGCTCTTGCGCAGACCACCCTGTCTGCTTAGGAGTATGAGTGTGATCTGTAAGATGTTCTTAAAGAAAAACACTAGAAACAATGTTACAGACATGTATATGGAAGGCAGAAGCTGGGATGGATAAGACCCTAGAAGGAGTAGACCTGGGGGTCTACAAGATCAATTTCCCACTAATATGGCTTATGACACAAAGATACTAAAAAGTCTTCTTATGGGTAAGTATTCTTCTGGAAACTATCTCTTAAAAATTAGTACAGCACAAGCTGTCCAGATAATGCACCATAAAACTTACATGCATTATATTGCAAATGTTGTAAAAACTGCTTCGGTGATGAAAGCAGAAATGGAGGGAGAATTAGCTTGATAGTGTTTTGTTTACTGACAGTCTAAACATTTCATGTGGTACCTGTGTGTTCTTCAACATAAACTATAAATTCTGTGCACAAACTCATTTATAGTCTCATCCACATAACGCAGGAGTTTTAAGTCTCCTCTCTTACTATGTCACTTGACTCCAAAATATTTCCCACATACTGTTGGGGTTTTCTTGATGCCCCTAAGTTTAGCAACTGACTACAGTTAGCATAATTGCCTTGTTATGATTAGACTCTGTGGTCTACTGGGCTCTGTGCGTTTCTGTACATATATATACATCGTGGCCTGATTACGCCCATCCGAGTGTTAGAGGGCTCCCTTCTCTCTCTTTCCTCCAAGTCTCCCCACACTCCCTAATGGTCTGTCTCTGACTGTCTGGCCCTGACCTTTCAGGTTCTCCTCATGAGGCAGAAGATGTGCAGCCTGTGGCTGCGGTTCTGATTGGCTGGACTTAGCAGGGCAAGCTCCGGGGCCATTGATTTCTTTGCAGCACACACGATTTCATTCCATCGTGTCCATCTGTGCTGTATCCTGCACGCCTCACACATTTATGTCCATCTTGAACTTTAGGGGAACAGACATGTCCAAGTATGCTCTTGTTAAAAGCTTTATAGGATATTGAAAG
Source organism: Myocastor coypus (assembly GCA_004027025.1). Classification (NCBI taxonomy): domain Eukaryota; kingdom Metazoa; phylum Chordata; class Mammalia; order Rodentia; family Myocastoridae; genus Myocastor; species Myocastor coypus. The sequence goes on from PVJA010000269.1 coordinate 98,611, forward strand.
AAACATGATCATAATAAAGAAAAATTAACTAGCATTAGTCAAGTATAAACATATACTAGGCATTTAGTACACATTATTTCATTTAATTACTCACTCTAAAAGCCGAGTTTTGGGCTGGCGAGATAGCTCACTGGTCCAAAGCACCTGTTTAGCCAAGCTTAGGCAAGTGAGCAGGGACCGTGATTCAATCCTCGGCACCACATGCTACACCAGCCTCACCCCCAGGGCAGGCTGAACTGGCCATAACATAGATAAATAAAGTTTTAAAAAAGCTGAGTTTTGGAGAATAAGTATCTTGCTGAGGTCTACACTCGTGGATAGCAGATCACTGCCGATGGAGGGTTGGATTCCAATTCTAGCCTCTTAAGCATCACAGTCCACCACATTGCAAATGCAAAGCTGAGAGAGAAAAATTCTTAGAAATGCAATGAATGGTTTTTAAGTGCCGTTTTCTGTAGATGGAAAACCTCTAGGTGCATGCCCACAACTCTGGGCTCCAGTACGTTGCCAGAGCTGCACACACCACCTGATTGCGGCTGTGTGCAGCAGCAGATGGAGGTGTAAACCCAGGAGAAGGCTCACACCTGTGTCTCCACAAACATTACCTTTTTCGCCTACATCAGGCTGCCCACTAGAGCCATTCGCGTTTCCCTTGCATAGCCACAACTGCGCATCGACACCGACTGCTCTGTGAATTCGGAGAAAGTGGGTGGTAAGGCAGCCGCGCTCACCGCAGTCAAGCAGCAGCGTGATGAGAAACACGGGGTTGGATTTCATCAAGACTGAAAGCAAACACACCGAACGCAAAATAATATCTCTCCTCTTTGAACTAGAAAAGTTCTTCCCATTTCTCTATTTCTCTTTTCAGATTTAAGGTGTAACCGTCTATGCTGTGTGAACATATGCATGTCCTTGCCAGCATTTCAAAGGTATAACTGACAGGTACAGCAGACACACATGCTGCAGCGCAAATCTTCTTGGTCGCTGTGTGTCTTTCAGTGTGAGCATGACCTGGCTCCCAGGTACTTGCACTTGTGCTCATCAGGACTATTATCCAGAATCTTCCCGTGGATCCCTTTCTGGATGTGCCGTCAGCATCGTGCTAGCTCATAAAGCGAGTGGGGAAGTGACTCTTCCATTCTGTGAAGGATTTGAGCAGCCTTGCCATTATTGTTTGAATTGTGTGGTTCAGTCCTGAAGCCATTCAGGCCTGGCCACTCCTTCCTTGACAGGATTTTCTGTAACCGCTCTGTGTCGACGCTCATCCCCACTGACACTGTTTCTTCGCAGCTCAGTCTTGGCATGTTGCGTGTCTGTAGGACCCTACCCATCTCCTCTGGTTATTCAACGTCTCGTCACTTAAGGGTTCATAGCAGACCCAGAGAGTCCTCTGCTTAGTGCAGGCTTCAATTCTGATCTTCTCTTTCATTCCCAATTTTATTTACTTGGGCTTTCTTTTTTCCCCTTAGTTTAATAAAATGTGTGCCAATTTTACTTATCTTCTCCAAAGACAAACTGTTGATGCCACTGCTGTTTTCCTGTTTTCTGTGTCACTTGATCTGTTCTTACTGTTTTCTTGCTTCTGCTGAAAGTAGGCCTTGCCGATTTTCTCCCAGTCCCTTGATGTGCAGTGTTGACTTGATTTAAGATCTTTATTTTTCAGTGCAGGGGTTTACCACTATAAATTTCACGTTTTTTATGCATCATATACTTTTCTTTTTTGTATTTGATCTATTTACTTGAGGTTCAAGATTTTCCTTTAAAATTTCATTTCAGCCCAGCAAGATAGCTCAGTAGATTAAATGCCTGCTTTGGCAAGTGCGACAGTGGGGCTTGGTCCCCAGTCCTCTATGCCATGCCAGCTCTGCCCCTGGGGTGCACTGAGCTGGCCACTGAGTCTGGGCATGGCGGTGCATGCCTGTAATCTCAGCACAGGGGAGGCTGAAAACAGGAGAATCAGTGTGTGTCCGAGTGGCATAGTGAGGCCCTGTACCAAATACATAACTGAAAAAAACATATAAAGTTTTTATTTGTCTTTTGACCTAACACTTACCAGGACTATGTTAATTTCCACATCCTTGTGCATTTTGTATCCTTTTTCTATTACTGGCTGCTTTATTTATTTATTTATTTATTTATTTATTTATTTATTCATTCATTTATTTATGTTGCAGGAGCAGGGATTGAACTCAGACCCTTGCACTTGTCAGGGATGCATCTATTCTACTCAGCTATTTTCCCTTGCCCCCTCAAATCTACTTTTATTATGCAAGAACCACAGAAGATGCCAGAGAGTAATATTAGCATTTTAACATTTGTTAATAGAGCTTTTAGTGGCCTTGCCTTTTGACCGCATCGGTGAACACTCGGTGTGTGCTTGCAGCAGTGCGTGCTCTGTAGGCTTCGGCAGACTCGTCCTGGTCTGCTCGGCCAGCGGTGCTGCTCAGCTCTGCTGTTTCCTTCCCGACATTGGCATGAGGGCTCTATTCATTATTGCAAGGGGAGCATGGACGGCCTCCGCATGAAGAGAGAGCTCCCAAAAGAAAGCACACAGTGACCAGCCAGCTTTGGGAAAAATGGCAATCATCACCCATCACCAGGACGTTGCCGATTAAAACTACACGCTACTGCCACAGCCACTTGACCACCGCCGGAAGTGCTGTTATAAAAAAGAGGTAAGAATGCATGTAGCAGAGAGCACCACTATGCGTGGGTATGTAAATTAGGTGTAGCTACTGTGAAAGATAGGATGGATTGCTCAAAAGTCAGGAATGGGGGCACCCTGCAATCCAGCCGCCCACTGCTGAGCACGTGTGCAGAGTAATGAAATCGGTCTTCCAAGGAGCTCTCCAGTGTTTATTGCAAATCTGTGGAAAGATGGAAGCGTTCATCAAATTGATGAAATATATATATATATATATATATATATATATATATATATATATATATATTCTCACTATTTCACCATGTATATACACATACACATACACATACACATACACATACATATACATATACATGTACATATACACATGCATGGTGAAATGGTGAAATACTGTCAGCCATAAAGAAGAAAATCTTAATCTGTAACACTACGGATAAATCTGGGGGACATGTTGCTGGGTGAAATAAGCTATGGTTGGAAATACACTGTCTTATCTCCCTCACACGTAGAACCTCATAGGAATGGAGCAGACGCTGGATAGCAGGTGCTGGGAGTGTAAACAGGATGGGGGATGCTACTGAAGGGCCCCGGATGTGAATGCACTGGGAGCAGCATGCGTATGAGCTCAGACGTACAGCGTGGTGAGCACAGCGAGCGCCCTGCCATGCTGAAGCGGCTCGCACAGAGACATGACCATGGGAACTACTAAATATGCTAACATCCTATAGATGTCTCTGCACAATGCAAACGCACTTCGATTTAGGAAGTTGTACGTGGTAAATACACAGGATCATGTCAATGAACTTCAACATTTTAATATGGCATAAGGTACACCAAGACAGTCACTCTGGTGTGACCACATTCTTACCTTGAGAATAGATTTTATCATGTCACGCCTGCTGCTGTCATCGGTGGGGGCCCTTTCATTTCACCTTCCATGCTGCTCAGGAGGACAGCGAGTGCCAGAGGCCCTGGGTTCAGCTCCGGCAGGACTCCGTCGCGTTGCCGGGGAGGAGCTCCGCCCTTGGTGAGCTCTGTAGCGCTTGCCTGTCGGGGGAGGGCCTCCGCCTGCCCCACGCCGGCTCTGCAGCCTGGCTCGCTGAAGCAGTCTTGCTCAGCAGCGCTTTTCCTTGGTGTCTTCTTAACATCAATCATTGTGCTCTCCTACTTGACAAGGTTTCTGCTTAGAAATGCAGCAATGTGCGGGCTTCCTGGCGTGCCGTGGATTTCTTATCCTGATGCTTTCAAGATTCTCTTTAGCTCTTTTGGTGGTTTGTTTTAACGTGTCTTGGTAAAGATCACCGCGTTTAGTGTCTCGGAGTCGTTAGGCTTCAGGCGTCTGGGTGTTCACAGCCTCTCTGGGTTTGGAAATTTCCTTGCTACTGATTACTTAAAACTTCCTCATCTTCTCTCCTCCTTCTGATGTTCCAAGTTTTCTTTTTCACCTGATGATGGTTTCCCGTGACTTGCATAACTTCTGTTCAATTGTCTTTTTAAAATTCTCCGCATGCATGATTTCAAATAACCTATCTCTATGCCTTCTGTCCATCCCTGCTCACTCTCCGTCTCCTCTCCTCCCTGCCTCCTTTCTGGTACCCCTCCCTCCCTCCCTCCCTCCCTCCCTCCCTCCCTCTCTCCCTCCCTCCATCTCTCCTTTACTACATTGGGGTCGACTCCAGGGCCTTTGCGTTGAGCTCCACCCCAGCCCTTTGCTTTTTATTTTGAGGCGGGGTTTCTCTTAGCTCCTAGGTTGCCCAGATTGGGCTTCGACTTGTGATTCTCCCGTGACTGCCTCCTAGTGCAGAGATCATGGGTGTGCCCTCGCCCCTGGGGGCTATTTCTTTCTTCAGAGTGATGCAAGTATGCTGTCCACGTACTTTCATTTCAGTCCTTGTGCCCTTTTGCTCCAAAATTTGTTTTCTTTTTTAATCTGTTGAGCTTTCTATAGGTGTTCTAGGTGTTTCTATCCACGGAGCGTCTCACTTTGTATTGCTCTCCTGATGGAGTTTATTTACCTTTATGTTTTCTCTTGGTGCTTCCTGACAATTGCTAGCACAATCTGAATTCTGCACTGGGTACTGCATGGCTCCTTGTTTCTTTCAGGCTAGGCACTGACCATGTGTTTTATTATTTTGGAGCATAGCGCTTCCCCATTACTCATTATCCTGAGGGGTGCCATTTCTGTTCATTCAGTTCCACTTTTCCTGGATAGGCTGCCACAAGGACTCCTTTACCTTCCTGGATGCCATCCACACATAGACTTTGGCCCAAAGCCTGTGTCTGAAGGAGTCCGTGGAAACTCAGCCTTCAGCCTGAATCTGCATGGCTATCCTGCTGTTGGAAAGAGCTTGGACTTGGACATGGACAGGAGCCTGAGTCAGGACCCCTGGGGGCCACCAGGTCCTGGGAATGTCTTCAGGCCCAAACCACAGAACGGGCCTGAGGTTTGGGTCCTCAGCGGCTGCTGGCTCAGGGGTCTATCCTGGTGCTGGGTTCTGTGGAGCAGACCTCACCCACAGAGCAGCTAGACTGACCCAAACCCTGGGTCCACCCCAGCCAGGGTCACTAAGGTCCACTGTTCGCCATCACAGCATGCTCTTCCCATCATGACACTGGCCACTTTACCCTCTCCAGAAGCCAAATCCAAGAACCAGGCAACTGGGGAATTTCAACCTTCCAAATTGTGGCCTTAATAAACCCTTTTACTTTACAAGTACCATCCTCAGGTGTTCTGTTATAGCTACAGAAAACGTGACCCTGTCTTTCCTATATTTCTCAGCGCCTTTTTTGCTTTCTGTACCACACCTTCGTCCTATCACTGTGTGTCTGCTTTCCTTAGGTTTACACTGTTGTTTTCATGAATGAATTGTTCAAGCTGATATTTCAGTGAGAGGGTGAGATCAGTTCTCCTGATCTTGCCTTAAGTTTTTAAAGAAAGAGTTAACCTTCTGCAAAGTAGTTTGTGGTTAGAGCAGATAGGACAATAGGGTACAGAGAAGTCTTACACACTCTGCGCAGGCCTGCACAGCCTCCTTGGCTGTCCACAGCCTGTCTGGTGTCCGCTCGTCAGAATGAGTGAAACTGCACAGCCCTAAGCAGCTTCAGGCTCACTGCTGGTGCTGTGTGTGACGGCAAGGGAAGCAGAGGAGCTTTGGTGAGCTGTGTATTTACATATTTAGTTTCATGAATTTGGTGCAGGGTCTCAGGACGCAGCTCAGACTCAGTGATCCTCCTGCTCTCAGCCTCCCCAGGGCTGGGGCGACAGGCATATGCTACCTCGTGCAATCTGGGTGGCTGGTTTAGCGCCCTTGGGGATGGGGACTGCATAGCACGTGGTCCTGGGGACCGAACTCTGATCCCTGTGCTCGCCTGAGCAGGTGCTAAGCCTGCTGAGCTATTCCACTGTTGGCCTATGAGCAGGTTATTTAACAGCAGGATACATGTTCTTTGTGTACTGAGTAGATTTGGAATAATTAAGATGAAAATGACAATCTTTAAATCTATAGAACTAATTTCTGTGGAAAAGTTAAGTGAGTTTTTCTTTTAAAATGCTTTGAAAATGTGTTTGTAGGTATGTATATATACACATATAAAATTACATAGCAAAAGTTTTCATATGTATGGATAATTCTATAGCAAATTGAATTTTATAGGGATATTGTCTCTATTTTAAATGCAAGAATGAATAAATTTAATAATTTAAAAAACCCACTGACCAGACCATTTTTGGTTTTTAATTGATGGCTTTAAAAAGTTGAGCCAGGCTTTTGCCTAACAGCAGGAAGGGCTGAGACGCGGCAACGCGTGACCCCTGCGCTCTCCCATGAGCCTCTTGGTGCCAGCATGGATTTGCGGTTTCCACCCTCCTTCCTAGGTAGATGGAGGAGTGTGAAGTTGCAGCCTGGGGTGTTCACAGGCGCAGAGGTGCAGCGCATCAGAGTGCTCGCTGAGTTTCCCTCTGCCCTTCTCCCTCTCGTGCCGGGCTGTTGACTTCTCCTGGGCAGGATGGGCAGGCACAGGATGCCATTGTCAGCGGGCGCCCACTGGGGCGTCCCAGGACCCCGGCCCGACCACACGCCTTGTCTTATCACAAAGGATTTTTTATGCCTTCTTAGACAACAAATATCTCTTTTCCTGTCTTGTGTTTTTAGGAATGTTTTTACCAGTTTCTTTTTCTTTTCTTTTTCTTTACAACCAGATAAGGACATATGAGTTGATTCCCTACAAATGACTGTTCAGCCTTTCATTTTCTGCAGACATGTACTTGTCAAAATTCCTTCTAGCTCTTGGTACCTGCGGCACACGTGGCCCGTCACCTTAGGTCGCGGTGTTTCACCTTCCTTCATGACAATGATGTCATATTCCCGTATTTTGAATTCATTTCTGCTGGCGGTGCCACTATGTTAGGAACCACATAATCACATGATGTTGAATTTCAGGCCATGTAAGACCTCTAGAGTCCTTTCACACAAGTGACAGGTTATAGCTCTTATCCAGCCTGTATCATCCCTTCAGATTTTGTCTCTATGATTTTATATTTATTTCCATTTACTGTTGTTTTATGGTTTGTTATCAAGATGTGTATCAGCAGGGGTATATGATAGCAGGAAGAAATAGTAGTCTGAAAATTGACTAGAGCGCAAATTTCTGATTTTTCTTATACATTGTATATATACAGTCATGGAAATTGCTGCTATCTGTTGGGTACCGAGTTGTCAGGTGTTTAGTGTTCATTAACCCTTCAATGAATTTTAAAACCAAGACATTCTCTCTTTTGTAGATGTGAAATCTGAAACTCATAATTTAAGTGACTGTTCCAGCCTTTAATTGATAACATTGAATTTCTAATTATAATGCAGGAATATTTTTCTCTAAATATATAAGGACTTCATTTTCAAGGAGCTCAGAAAATGATTTTGTTTACGAGTTATGCCAACAATCTAATGTGCTTAAGCATTAGCTGGAATCCCTGAAGAAGGAGTATTACATGTGCTTCAGAAGGAAAATTGCTTTTGTTTCAGAGGATGCTGGGAAGAACCGACGCCCTGCAGCCACTTGCCTGAACTGTTGAGTTATTCTGACATGTAGCTGTGGTGTCTGTTTAGTAAGGTTTTCCTCGCGCATGCGCTAAGTCTTCTGAGAGAACACAGAATGTGTGCTTTTTCCAGGAAGAAATCATGTCCTCTCACCAAGCAGAGGCTGTGCTTCAAAAGCAGAAGCCTCCACCAAAGCAGTTTACATCAACTGGCATCTGCGGTGTCTGCTGAAGTTCTGATCCGGGGCACAGCAGAGCTGCTCCCCTGCTAGGAGAAGCATGCCCAGCCTCTCTCCTCGCTCCGCAAGGGCTGGAGTGACTTTCCTGGCCACTCTGCAAATGGCCTTGCAAAGACCAGGCTGGAGATCCAGCAGACAGGGCAAAACAGAGCGTGAACATTTTGTGGAACGTGTTTGTCACTTGAAATTTAATCCTGAAGCAAGTGGTGGCTCTCCAGCTGGATTTGAGGCTGTACTGTCACTCCTAACTTTCTAGGAGAACAGGAGGAGTAGGAGGCCGAGACAGGCCAGAAAGGTAACTTCATCCACTTCCTTCCCAGTGCTTTATGGGAAAGAAAAACGACTTTCAATGAATGTCCTGCCTTACTCTGTTACGTGGACACAAGATAGAGCTGCTTTGTCCATGGGAGGTGGCAGACCTCATGGCACCGGGACCTGTGTGGTGTGTGTGCGCGGCCACCCTGCAGCCCAGAGGTGCTCAGGGCAGGGCATTCTAATCAACCTTGGGTCACCTGTATATTTCTGAGAAGCGATTTTGACCTTAGAAGCCCAAATGTATATGCGGTTACACAGAAGATGACAATGAGCATCGTAACAATAAAATAACATGAAATAATATTCGTTTCTTTAGGATAGTATTTTCAGAGGAATCACACTGCTTCTTAACTATAGTTCTTATTTTCTGTATTTGAGTTTTAAAATTTGAATGCTTGGATTTACTTGAATACTTCGATTCATGAAGCTTTTTTTCTGCTATATAAGATATAACTCATAAAAGATAAGACAGTTATGAATGAAGTAAGAATCATTTCAAGAAAATCACTATTACGTTTAAAATAACTGGTGCTGTGTACTTCAACCTCAGAGCCTACAACAACATGTGCTACCAGATGCCAAGCTGTACTTCTGATCCATTTAAAGGATTGTATTCACCACTTCCTTCATAAGCTGCTCTTCAACGTTCTGTGTGAGCAGAAATGTTGCTGGCCCTGGCCTGCTTTCACTGATTTGGAGGATCAGTTGATGACGTTCCCGCCTGGGCATCCAAGAGTGTTCCTGTAAGCTCTGACCTCTATTCATGCTTTCTTTCCTGGGTTTGCCACTTGGTCCACAGGAAGTCGTTGTAACAAGTGTGCTTTTGTCTCCAATAAGAATTGGTTAATATTGATTGTTGATTAGCATATGCTAATGCCCGACGACCCTGTGACTGCCGCTGCCTAGAAAATGTGTCAACAAGCACCAAGATATTAGGACGAAACACGTTCCCCTCCACCAGACAAAGTACCTTCCAGGTGCAGAGGAAGCAGAAGCATTCCCCAGGTCCTGCGGCTCCGCTTTTCCTTTGGGGTCTGTCCTGCTGGACTTAGCTTACTTCCGCCGACACCCTGGTCCCCTGTTTTCTCTCCGGCAGAAGCCTAACCCAGCGTCTTCCCCGTGCAACGTGGCTGCACGCCCATTGCTGCTTGAGGTCCTCCCCAGGGATCCCCTGGAGTGCCCAAATGTCGCTGCTGCACTGACTTTTCTATCACTTCTGCTCGCCGCCAATGCAGCAAATGTGACCTTCATAAAACTGTCGTTTGGCAAATCACTTCTTTTGGACTGTGTCATTCATTGTGTGACCTGGCATAACATTTAAATACTGACCGGAAGCTAAACTCTGCCCTGGTTCTTGCCTTTCCCTCCCAGCCTCAGTCAGTTGCATGAACTGTGAATCTCTAGTAATTCCAGAAACTGGTCGATTTTGTGTTAAGAAACTTCTTTAGATTAAGATGTGGAAATGTGGCATTGTTCACGTTGCCTGGGTCTGCATAGCACTGCTTCCTGTGCCCTAGATTTTGTGCCACTGGGGACTTGCCTGCGGCTTGTTGTTTACCCAAGCTCTCAGGCTGAAGAATGCTTGCCTATAATGGGTGTGAAAATAGTCTTGCTAAAAGTACAGCATTTTCTTTTCTGCTTTTCGGTGTTTCCTAGTTCCTTAAGTTCATAAGTTCATCTACTAGGCGCTGAAGCATTCATTTCCCAGTTAAATGGTTAACTTTAAAGTAACTTTTACTGTAATATTAATTTTTTAATAATTCTGTTTTCATTCATGTATAATAGTGGCTAGTTATTAAATACATTATTAGAAATTTTTTATTGGGAAGAAATGGCCAAGTTTTTGTCCGTTAATTTATTTCTTGTAGCACGTAGTTAACTATCTCTTATTGTTAGTCTGAATCTTAGCACTGTGTAGATGTCGTGTTATTGGTCTCCATAGCGCTGCTTAAGGTAGCTGTGCTGTGCCCACCCACTGTACAGGTGAGGGGGCTGCGTGAGCCTGGCAGGGCTTGGCCCAGGCTCCTGCATCTAACACTGGAGCATACACTCCAGCGTCTTTCTCTGTCACCACAGCATAGGGTTCTTTTTACCCTGGACATCTTTTTATGTCCAGTAATCCCATAGTTATAAAACATAGATTTTTGAAATGAATTCTAAGGGTGAATTAAATATTGAACATTTAGTAAAAACAACCCATTCTTTGCATTTTATCACATAGAAAGGAGCATGCTCCCAGCACGTAAAAGAAAATGTCCTAAATTATTTAAACCAAAGCTATGTTTTGTAATTAATTTTTATTTTTAACCAATCTCACCCCTCTCTCTCTCTCTCTCTTTTTTTTTTTTTTTTCCAGTACTAGGCACTTCACTGTGGACCTTGAGCTTGCCAGGCAGGTGCTCATTCTACTGAACTACTCCGCAGCCTCCAAGTTCATTTTCTATTAAATATGATCTATTTGGCTTATCCTCCCCCTGCATAAAGGTAGGCGGTGGCTTTAGATGTAGCCTTCTCAGTCAACTCACAACATTTCAGCCAATTCCTTTGGGGGAAACTACAAGTTCATTGAGGCAGATGTGGCCGAATCCATCTTTCTTTGGCTGGGAATGTTTCTGCTGAAATTGTTACTCACAGGTCAGGCATTATTTCACATGATTTTTACACTGGAACATGGTTTGTTGGTTTCTGATATGTCTGCTTGCTTTTAAGGCAACTCTGAAGAGTTTCCGGTACCACACTAAAATCGGTGTGTGTTTGATTCGTTCCACAGCAGCAAATCCAACCCAGCCAATAGGAAGCCTGTTGCACATAAGCCGTGGCCACATTATCATTTTCATTATAAGTCTAATGAAATATTACCTTAAGGAGAGACACACTACTGACAGCAATAAAAAACAAGACATCAGAAATCCCATTTAAGTGCAGGTGGCAACGTTATTTATTGCCACCCACTCCTGTCGCTGCCAGGCCCCTGCACCCACGCAGACAGAATAAATCCTCCCAGCCTGACAGTACGTGGAGGGGGGGGTCGCCGTGCTAGAGACAGTCTCGGGATGGCAGGGCAGGAAGGCTTTCTTTCCTTGTAGAAATGCAGAGATACAGAGGAAATAACGATAGAAAACTAAGAATTTACAAAATTTAAGCAAACTTCTTGTTTTATTTTTGCTTTCTAAGTGAGAGAGTACCTTTCTCCCCATCTTTCCAGTTTGTTCTTCCTTCTTTTCTTCCTTTCTTCCTTTCTTTCTTTCTTTCTTTCTTTCTTTCTTTCTTTCTTTCTTTCTTTCTTTCTTTCTTTCTCTTTTTTTCACATTTTTAGGGAAGGGTCCTCAGGGTGTCCAGGGTCTCCCTACTAGATCAGACTCATAGTGGTCTGCCTGTTTGCGGCTTCCCAAGAGCTGGCATTGTGAGTGTATGCTACCATGCCTGGTCTCAGTTGCCTTCTCAGCGCGCCTCAGGGACAGGGCTAGCACTGCAGACCCAGGGATCAAACCCCCCGCCTCTGTACCTGCTTGCAGGCACTTTAATCCGATGCACTATTTGGCCGGCCCTCATCTTGCCATTCTGATTGTTAAAGATTCATAACCTCTGACTTGGTATGGACTAAGCTCACCCAAATCTAAATTTCCAATTTCCATTTCCTTACTGCCCTGTATTTTTCATCAGTGATCTTTCCTAGCCCATCACGTAGGCGTGGCTGTCTTCTAAAATGTGGCCCTTGCCACGTGGCTTCTCGCTTGTGAAACAGCAGTTCTCACTCATCGTGTTGCTCTGTTAGGATGCCAGTTCCCTGCAGAGCAGCTCACAAAGGTCGGGTTGCCCTCAGAGGAGTCGGATGGAGCCGCTTCTCCCAGCCGATGAGACAGAAGACTGGAAAGGCTGGTGCGGCGAAACCAGTGCAATCCACTGTTCATCTCGGAGACGAGTGGAGGAAGAAGTCCAGTGTTCACTGAGGCTGTGAACACCCTGCAGCACGGAGCAATAGGGGGAGCGCAAACCCTCCGCAGGAGGCACTGGGACCGGGTGCTCCCAGGAGCACCAGGGAAATGGTGAGCCTCTGCTGGATAATTCAAAGCTTGGAGTGCCTGAGAAGCCAAAAGTGGCCAGGGGAATCCAGCTTGCGGGAGCAGAGGGAGCTCCCAGCCTGGGTACTCCATGCTGTGTAGGCTGGGCCTCTCTCAGTGCACCGGGCTGGCTCCTGCTGGCCCAGGGTGGCGTCCAGCAGGCCTTGGGCAGCCCTGGATCAAGGCCTCACACCTGGTGCGGCTCCGTGGACCCACACTCCCTAGTGGCCTCCCTGAAAACCGACAGAAAGAAAACATGGCAGTGAATGCAACATGGCTATACAACCAACGGCTGCAGAGCAAAGTGACTCGTTCTGGAGTAAGTTCTCAGATTAATTCAACATAACTGTGTGTTTTTTTAAAAAATTAAATGGACTACATGGCGTGCATCCTTTTTGACTCTTTCAAACCAGCACTTTCTCCTGAGGGGTCTCAGTTCACCTTCCAGGTCCTCCCTTCACTGGGACCTACTTGGCCTGTCCTGGAAGGCATTAAGGTTTGAACTCCTCCATCTGCGAGACTCAACCTTGCTTCACGGTCTGAGGAGGACTGTGCAGGCAAGGCGAGGCTCTGAGGTAAGGGACTGACTTCTCAGGGGCACACCTGAGTCACTGTTACTCCAGTGGGGACTCTCAGATGACGGTCTTCTGGATGCGCGCGTGTTCTCCTGCAGCGGTCACTGTGTGAAGCCGGCAGAGCTCAGACTTCTTCGCTCGAGTCCTGTCGCCCTGGAACTGTGGCTTCAGCTCCAGCCAAATTCGAGCTCGTGCTCTGGGGCAACGCCCCCCCCCCCCGCACCCACCTTGTGTCTGGTTCTTCCTTTCCTAGGCCCACAATGCTCTTCTTCCTCGTGCCAGGGACTCTGCGTTCAACTTAGCCCTCTTCCCCTGGTAGCAGTCAGCTTTTGCGGAGGCTTTCGCAGGCCTAGTCTACTTCACTCTGCTGGCATCTGCCTGCCTCCTGGAGCCGTCAAGGACAATAAAAGCACTCTGTCACTCTGTGTCCTTGGCTAGCAAACTGCCTCATTTAGGGACAGGCAAATGACCGCATACTTTTAGTGATGTAGTGTGTTTCAAATTCACTGCTACAGAAATAGAAATTTTGAGAACAGATTCAAACTGGCATGAATCTACTCGCTTGGTGTAGCAGGCCAAATGACAGCTTCTGAATGATGTCACCATCCAGATTGCCAGAAATGATGGCTATGTCATCAGGAACAGCCGAAGGACTTGAGGTCAAAGACTTGGAGATGAAGAGAACGTCATGGTTCTTGCAGATGCTCCCGGTGTAGCCGTTGGGTCCCCATAGGAGGGGGAGGGGGCTTCATTGCAGGTGTGAAACATGGTGGCGGGGTGGCACATGCAAGAGTCCTGGCCAGACACAGCTGGGGGGGAGGGGGCGGCTGCACAGCAGAGACAGCGAATCGGAGTTGAAAACTGTTCACAGGCAGAAGGCCTGCAGCTCGGAGCCGCCCTCAAGAGAAGCACGGGACAGTGTTTGGGGCAATAGGTTTCCCTCCTATGGCCTGGTTAGAAAACCAGTCATTTCTTTTGGCACTCTTCTAAGAATCCAGTGTATCCATGCCTACGTGTCCTGTACCTCAGCAGGCCTTTAGGCTTCCTTAGATATTGCAGTCTTGATAAGCTCAGTCAGCGCTGCACAGGAACATGTCGATGTGTTTGGCAGATGATCTTGCTGTCTTCACTGAATGACGTGTAGAAACCAGTTCAAGCTCTTTATTTATTTTGAATTTCAGAAAAATATTTTTGAAATGACTACATAACATGAAATTAAGAATAGATTGCATATTGTAAAAATCATTTACCAATTTAAATCAATATAACAATAAATATTATCTAAAATAAACATGAACAGTTTACAGATCAGTCATATAATAGTTCTCTCTGTGCCAAAATCAAGAAACTCATACTCATATAATTAAAATTCTCAAAGTAGAAGGGGGTAGGCAATAAATATTTAAAATTTCTGGATTTAGTTAAAATTATAGCACCACCTTTCCAAGAAAAGTGCACCTTTTTGCACAAGAAATATGAATAAAATCATACAAAGGTACACAAAAATGAAATTGTTCAAAACTAATTGTAAAGAAAAAAATACTTATTAAAGCATATACATAGAAAAATGTTAGCTATGGAAGAACTTTTTTTTTTTTTTTTTTTTTTTTGTATTTTTAGGGAAGGGTCTACTGGAACAGGGTATTTAAGGTCTCAGTGCTAGATTGGATTTATAGTGATGCACCTGTTTACGGCTCTCCAAGAGCTGGGATTACAGGCATGTACCATCACTCGCAGTCTCAGTTGCCTCTCAGCGTGCCCCAGGGTCAGGGCTGGCATGGCAGGCATGGTATAGCAGGCTGGGGACCAGACTTCCCCCCACCCCGTGCCTGTTTGAAGTGCTTTAATCCTTTGAGCTATTTGTCTGGCCCTGAAAAACAAATTAAATAGAATCTTATAGCACATTAGAAAAAAAAAAAAAAAGAGAGAGAGCAAATGGGTAAGAAACTAGACTTATTTATTCAAAAGACTGAAAAAAAATATCTGTCCTCATTAAATATACTTAGCAAACATACCTTTGAAAATTAAGAGTAAAATATTTTCCAGTTATACAAACTTGAAATATTCTAATACCTCCAGACATAGCATATAGAAAATAACAAAGACCATGATCCAGAAGGCAGGAGAAGCTGCTGTATGGTCCCTGATAAAGAATAAAGAGCTCTCAGTGTGGAGCTATGCAGGACTATGTAAAATACAACCATATTAGATGAACCCATTTAGAAGGTCATTGAAGACTTCCACAAAACAGTATCAATTTGATGTCAGGTTGTATGCCTATTTTTTCACATATGTGTGTGCATGTAAAAGGCAAGGAAGAACTAATGGAAAGTTAATGGAAAATGGAAATACACTCTGCAAAGTTTCTAACACTAGGAGAAAATATCATTCAATATCTTTTAAGTAGCTTGTAAGTCAAAGAAATAGTATAAAATATACAACAAAAATTAAAATTAAACAGTATTCAGAAAATTAGATGTTAATTCAAAATTAAATAAAATATTTCAAAATAATGTTCAATACTAGTTAAATATTATTTAGTGAATAATTTTCTAGTTAAATTATAATTTAACTAAAATTAAATTGTGGTCCTTCTAAGAGGCCAGATTTTATGTATGAATCTGTGATCAATTCAGAATACTCACATAATATTTGATTAGGCTAATATATACAGAAACATCAACTAAGAAACTGTCTTCATGAGAGTAAAAAATTACTAAGAATGAAACATAACCAGAATACTGGAATGGCAAATCTATGACCAGCACTTCTAATGGTTTAGGGATAGGATATCTCACAAAGTTCTAGTATGTGATAGACTTGGACAGTGTCCATAATGCTTACTGGTGGCCAGGTGTCACTTGTGGGACTGAGCTACTGCTGTTTCCTTGATATTCATCCTGTAGATCCAGGCAGAATCATGACCCATAGGGTGCAGGGGAAGTCCATTTGTAGATTATGCTGATGGAAATATTTTACTGCTATATACAAAAGCTTAATTGAAAGACTGCTGTTGTAGACCTCTTTTTCTCCTGTGTTTAATTATTTGTCTTATTTGGTGGGTTCTTTCCATTCTCCTTCATGAAGTTGTGGTCATTTTGATCCCTCTCTAGAATATCTTTTAGCAGTCTGTGTAGGGCTGGCTTTGTCATCATGAAATTTTTTAGTTGTTCTTTGTCATGAAATTATTTCATTTCTCCATTAAACTTGAAACAGAGTTTTGCAAGTCATATCATTCTGGGTTGAAGTTTTTTTTTTTTTCCTTGCAAGACTTGCAGTACTTTGCTTCATGCTCTTCTTGCTTTGATGGTTTGTGAAGAGAAATCTGACGTTATTGTAATGGGTTTTCCTTTAAATGTGATCTGTTTCTTTTCTCTATATTGTTTCTGGGCTGAGTTTTTGGGATCTTGATTATTATACGTCTGGATGTGATTTTAGCACTGGCTTTGATGTCATGAAATTCTTTAGTTGTTCTTTCTTATGGAAATATTTCACTTCTCCCTCATACTTGAAGGAGAGTTTTGCCGGGTACAATAGTCTGGGCTGAAAATTGTTTTCATGGAGGACTTGAAGCACTCTGCTCCATGCTCTTCTTGACTCCATGGTTTGTGAAGAGAAATACGCTGTTATTCTGATGGGTTTTCCTTTAAATGTGATCTGTTTCTTCTCTCTAGCAGCTTTTAGTATATTATTCTTCAGCTGGATTTCTGGTATCTTGACTATTATATGTCTTGGCGTGTTTTTAGTTGGGTTGATGTTATTTGGGGTTCTGTAGGCTTCAGTTACCTGAATGTCTGATTGTATTCTCAAATTTGGGAAGTTTTCTGCTATTACTTCTGCCCATATTCTTTTTATATCATTTGTATTGACACCTTCTTTCTCATTGATTCCCATTAATCTCACGTTGTTCATTTTCGCATCATCTTGCAGATGATGAATTATTTGTCAACTTTAGATATTATTTCTGCTCTGATGTCCTCTATACATTTCTTCAGCTGCTTTTCTACTTCATGTATTTCTTTTTTTACTTGACCCAGCTGGCGTGCGGGCTCGGCTCCCAGCGATGCCGTTTGGGTCTGGGCTGGAACAGGAAGTTAGTCGCGGGAACGCAGAGGCAGGGCAGAGGGTCGCAGCGGGCTTACCCGCGGCGGGCACGTGGGCTCGGCTCCCAGCGGTGCGGTTTGGGTCTGGGCTGGAGCAGCTGGATGTGATTTTAATTGGGCTGATGTTATTTGGAGTTCTGTATTCTTTGGTTACCTGAATGCCTGATTATTTCCCTATATTTGCAAAGTTTTGTGCTATTACTTCTGCTCACATTCTTTGTATATCATTTGTATTGACTCCTTTGTTCTCATTGATGTAAGACCTATTTGTCTTACATTGCTTATCTTTGCATCATCTTGCGGATGCTGAATTAGCTTTTCCTTCATCCATGTGGGTTTTACTGACTTTTACTTCCTTTTTAACTTGGTGCAATGGTGTCTTCAAGGTCTGAAAGTATATTTTTATTTTCATTCAAATGATTTTGCCAGCCTGTGATTGAGGTTTTAATTGCCTTTGTAACAGTTTGAATCTGCTTCATGTGATCTATTTCTTTTCTATATTGCTAAGTCAAGAATTCCATCTTTTTATATTCTTCTCTATTTTTCATCAATGTCTTTTTTAGAAACACTTAGTACTTCTTTCATTATAGTTATCATTTCTTTTTTATTTCAGAAATTATTTCTGATCTGATTTCCTCTCTACCTTTCTGCAGTTGTTTCTTTATTACAAACGCTATTGCTTTAGAGATTTCAGGTGTGGGATTTTCAATTTCTTCTATGCTATTGGCTGCTGTATTTGTTCTGGGTGGGCTCAGGGCCTGAGAGCACATGTCGCTCCCTCTTTTTGTCATTTTGTATAGCCTTGTCTTCTGACCTTTGGTGCAGAGCTTTTGTAGAGTTTTTACCTCAACACCAGATCTGGATCTACTAGATTCAGACTGGTCCAGGGGGGCGTGGCTTGGGCCTGGCTGCTGAGCTCCACTTCTTCCTGCTGCAGCCCTTGGAGGTGAACCTGCTCTGCTCCTCTGGCAAGATGTTCTGCTCCTGCATCAGCTAGGTGAGTCTTGCCTCTAGCCTCTCTGCAGGGAGTTCTGCCAGAGGATTATACACCAGGCCTGTCTGATGGAGGAAGGTACACACACACACACACACACACACACACACACACACACACTTGGCCTGGGTGCTGGCTAGAATCCGTGTCCAGAGGGCCTTGTGTGGCCCCACTTGCATGTCAGGCCTATGTGCTGGCGAAAGAACAACTTTAAGCTCTTAAGGGCACAAATTCAGTGATACGCTTGGTTAATGTGCATGGAAAGAAAGATCTCTGTATTAAAACAAACATTTTCAAGTGGGCAAAGCAGCACAATTACTGATCGCACTGCAATAAAGCTCTCCCGTGGCCCTGTGTCCAGGACACATCAGGCATTCAGACAGGTTATAATTAATTCAGCGCAGTGATGAAGGCCCTGCAGGCTGCTCCCCGGTGAGCACACACAGCTTCTCTGAGCACCCAGGGCACTTCCTGCTCCTGATTAGGCTGCTCTGCACATTCCGTTCTCCAAGTTAGTTCTGGGTGTTTCGGGAATTCTGTCATTTACTTGAATTTTGATCGTAATAGAGTGAACTTTCTCTTTCTTCACACATGGAGGTGTGCTCTGCTTTCTGGACCCTTCACAGTCTGGGTGTGCCGGCACTGTGCCTAGCTCCATCCAGCAGGAGGAGTCGGACAGACTACTTGTGCTGTTAATAGAAGTCATGTTATTGCAGGCGTGGTGAGGCATCTTTGTGGGCTTGCATGAAAACATTCGTGGATTGGACTCTTCGGCCTGCAGTCCCTGATTCGGACACATGTGCACTTCAGAGCTTTTGGCAGATGCCACCGCAATGCCTTCCAAGGGGGCTGCAGCACTTCATGTCCGTGCTGAGTTCAGGAGGGTCAGGTTTCATTTTTCTTCATTTATTCTGATTCTGGTTATGAAAAATATGTGTTTTAAGGAGATAAAACTCGTATAAACTAATGCCAGTTTCCTGTATTTCAAGACCAGTGCATAGCTTCTGCTTCACTCTTTGCACACCAGCTTCACATTCCAATGGTTAGTAGGGAAAACGGGTCGTGTCCCATATGTCCGTATGTCCACGGATATGGCATATGCAGTGTATGTACCATAAATGTAGCATGTGTAGCAGATATGCAGTGTATGCGCACACATGTAGCCCACATGTGGCACTGTGTAAGGAGGAGACCCTGTACACAAAGCATACTGCAGATGAACAAGAGCCTGTGAGACTCTAGCACTGGGCACCTTCAGAATCCAGTAGGTAGAGCAAGCAGGCCTGGCCGTGCTCAGCGAGAGGTCACAGACATCCTGGTGCACACTGGGCTGGGCGCAGCACGTGTGAGGAGAAGACGGACGCACCTGGCTGCAGGAACGAATGGGCTCACGTGACTGACACCCCGCAGGGCACGGGTTTTATCTCTAGTTGCCACAGGAATGCTGTCATCTGCTAATGAATTTTTATGAGGGCGACAAAGGAGCATTCTGCCAGTGACTTAAATCTGGAGCTCATACTTTGAGTGTTTAATTTGGGGGCTAAGCTTTCATTAACTTATAGAAATACAGGAAGAGGTCAGAGGCACAGGAGCTGCTGTGGGCTGTGACTGAGAGCTCAGCTGACAAGCACTCAGGACACAGCCCCAAGCTATGGCTACAGCCCTTCAGGAGCAGCTGTGACTCTTCTGTTCCGAGAGTACCGGAAAGCAAAAACAACAAAGCCTGAGCACTACCTGCAGAGAAACACAACTCCACACAGTTCCTGGGTCCTGCAGAGTGTAGGGAATGCGAATGTGGAAACTGCGCGCAGAGTCACTCGCCCTGAGGATGGGCTGGAAGAGAATGCATGCAACATGGTGAAGCTTGGTGTGCAGAGCCCAGAGAGAAGAAAGAGAGGACATCTCCGTCTTGCGGCACTGAACAAAGCTGCACAGAAATGTTCCCTGTCATAAGGGAACAGACGCCCTGCGCTCCAGGAAACACCATACATGAGTAAGAATTGCAGCTTCTGGTTTGCTTCTTGCCAACCACTGTTGTAACAGAAACGGAGAGGTGCCTGCAACCTGGTAGGTGGGTGGAATGTCTCCAGGGGACCCATCCATTAGCAGGTTTGTTTCTTTTTCATATGTGTGCACATGGTGTATGTGTGTGTGTGTGTGTGTGTGTGTGTGTGTGTGTACACGGATGCACACATGCGTGCACACTGCAGCCAGCTATGATTCATCTATCAGAGTACATCTCCTATAGAAGTTCTTAATGTTTCCCTTGAGAAGATCTATCTACCACCCTTCAAGAATGCCCTAGCACTTCCATGCCTTGTGGTACATATTGTGCCCCAGAAGCACAATATGTACAAGAGTTTCCGGAAAACTCTTCAGGCACTAGGGAAACCCCTCCTTCAGTGTCTTCCATTACTCCTGAGGCTCTGCCAGTGTTGAGCGGTGGCCCGTTCTCTGCGTCTTCACCACAGCATGAGTGTGTCGAGCTGCATCTTGGTGCAGAAGACACCAGGGCAGGCAAGAGGTGACACACCGCGGGAGTAGCCTAGACCCTGCTCCAAAGCGTGTGAGCGCTGCACACGGACTGTGGCTCAGGGCCATGAGTGTTTGCTACTCCGGGACTGTGGGAATAAGTCAGGAAGAGATGGAAGACGTGAGAGCGACGTGGACTCCATTGAAAGTCTGAAAACTGAGTCTCGTGAGTAGTTGAGCTAGGGTTGCTCTAAAACACTAGATCACCGGGACGTTGCAGGATTTCTTTTTAGTTCGGATAAGAGCAAGAGTGGTGACTGATGCGCGCGCCAACTGCTTTCCCGGAGAACGCCGCACGGCAGGTCAGAGCCAGGGCACGTGCCCTGCGCCCGGTGCGCATGGATATCTGAACATACCCTGGACTCACGTTGTGTTCTCGTGATTTTCTGTGATGTCAAATGACACGGACTGAAGATGCCAGGCACAGCGAGGTCCCCTCCTGCAGCCAGCAAGTCAGCTCTGGACGGCTTCATGGTTCTGGTTCTGACGTGTGGCTCAGAGTCAGAGCCATCTTCTCAGGGGGACCTATCTATAAACTAGCAATGATAATAACCTGGAGCATAGTCTTGTCTGAGGGATAAATTGAAAAATTAGACACATTCAGAAGCAGGCTGAGCACAAAGGAATTGTTTAATGGGCGGTCACTGCTGTTCTTACTACTCGACTTTAGCTCCTGAGCTTTCACCAGCTGTTGGTCCGGGAATATAAACAGGGAGCCTTAACGTAAAACAGTGACGCTTGTCCAAAAGCTAGGAGTGAGATCGCTTCTCATGCAGCTTAGAAGGCAGCAACCGGCAGGGTCAGCCCTGCAGGCCTCTTCCTCCTGGCTGTAGATTGTCAGAGAGACAGTGTAGCAGGCCCTTCCCCCACTTTAACAAGCCTTTTTTTTTCTTCCTGTTTTCTAGATCAACTGTATAAATTACACTTTCTCTTTTCAAACTCAAATCATTGGGGCCTATTTCACGCGTTTGCCCCCATCAGAGGCCCTGTGGGAAGAGACGTGGCTGCTTCCAGCAGCTTCAGCCTTGGCGGATGCCTTACCCACGGCGGCTGCCCCAGAGCAGAGCTCTGCGCTTGCCTTGGCCGTCACCTGCTGCGGCCCTCGCCTGCCCTCGGCCACCTCTGCACCGCACTGGCTGCAGCGCAAGCGCTTCCTTCCAGCATGGCCTCCTGGGACTGGCTTCCAATGCAGGCCTTGCGGGGCCCCACTACCTAGGCCCCCTCCCCACCTGGGAGCGTGGGCTGGAGCTGAGCACCCTCCGCTGCGCTGCACTCAGGCCTCTCTTCCTTCCCTCCTAGGCTTACGCAGATGAGCTGGAGGCCCTGGAGGACCACACGTCCTGAAGGCCCACAGGGCACGGCACAGTGGCAGGATGCAGCCTCTGCTATAGCCTGCATCAGCTCCCTGGGCAGCACCACGTCCAGCCGCGCAGCTCCCACCTCGCTGGCCACTCCCTTGCAGCCCCTCAGCCTCAGACCGTGCCTGAGAACAAGAGCAACGCGCTGCAGCTTTCAGCCTTCAGGGTGCTTCAGGTAAAGAGCCAGCTAATGAGGAGTAAAGGTGTGTTTAGGGGTCAGCTGGCGACCGCCGGCCTCGCCTCTCTCCATTGGGCCTCTCTCCTCCTCTAGAAGGGAGCATGGCTTCACCCTGGTGCCTGCTGTGCTCTCCACCTTCCCAGTGAGCCTCTCCCCATCAGAGGCTGCCGCTTTAATATTTCTTTTTTCTCCTTTAGAGATGGGCTTCCATTATGCAAAACTCACTATGATGCCCAGGATGGCCTGAAGTGCACACGTCCACCTGCCTCAGCCTCCCCATTGCTGGGATTACAGGTGTGTATCACCACACCTAGCTGAATTCTATTTCTTATAAGAAGCTCTTTCCAATTTCTACCATGTATCCTATAGACCTCCATAGTACTTTGAAGTTTTCTCTTTTAAAAAGCCCAGCACACTGTACCTTAATTATATATTCATTTCATTGTTTCACTAATTGGATATTTTCCCCATTTCCTGAATATACTTTGTTCAGAGTAAACATTTTAACTACATTTTTGTGATAGAACAATAGGTCCAGGAGAAATCATGTGGACTTTATATTCAAATAGTTACGTCAGCTTTCAATTTTTTTCTCAAGTGGTGAGTCATAAACTGGTGTACTCTGGGTTCTGGGACACTGTGGACAAGTTTGAAAGGATACAGTTTTGGTGGAGGTGGGACGGAAGTTTTAGGATTAATCCGTGTTGACACCAAGGTTCACAGCAGCAGAACTCTAAGCTCTTGGCTTTCAGTCTTTACTTCTCTTTCAGGTTGCTGGGTGAACTGTCTGAAATCGTAGATTCCTCACTGGCGGTGAGCGAGGCTGTACCAGCCTTGTAGGTGACACACACAGAGAGGACGAGAGGGTGCCCAGGGCAGTGGCCCTGTTCCTCAGGATAAGACAATGCTTCAGTTGAGCTAATGTGTGGACTAGAAGGACGTGGAGATAAACACCCGGCCCCGCTACTGCCGTCAGAGCCACATTGCTAGTGGAATTTGTGTTCTCCAGTTCGTGCACCAAGTGGGAACCAGTTAGAAAAAAAAAAAAATCCCCAAATTCAGAGAGACTGTATCTATTTCCTGTTTTCCTCAGACCTGACCAACTGAAACGGATTCTACTGATCCAATCAGTATTCTTTTAAAGACTATGAAGTTTTAGATTCCAGTGCAGAGATTGGTCCTATTTTTCCCACAGATACGTTTTTTTGGAATCAGTTGGTAGAAGAAATATGGAATCTGGGGTTAAAGTACACAGGACTTCTTCTTTATTTTATTTTATTTATATTATGGCCGGCTCAGCCTGGAGGTGGGACTGGCACAGCTTGTGGGGCCAGAGATCCAACTGCGATCCCTGTGGTTGCCTAAGCTTGCCTAAGCAGGCGCTTTAGACTGCTGAGCCATCTCACCAGACTCACAGGACTTCCTGTTGATCTGAATCCGGGCTGTAAAGTACAAGCCTGGCTATCAGCATTAGCTTTGAAAGGAGGGCGAGGGCTGAGGGGCAAAGGGCAAAGGGAGACCGAGCTGGCCTGAGTCCTCGGTGTGACGTCTCCCTGCTCTGCAGCCTGCACAAGATTCTTCGGATATCATTCTGGCATCTGGAGATGCGCAAAGGCTGGGACAGGGGCCCAGGCACCCAAAGGGCGAGCTGATTAATGATGCCAGGATCCTGTACGTTCAGACGCCAAGAGCAGCCACGTTTCCCAGGGACGGGAGTTGAGATCGAAGCTGGAGGTGCGTCCAGTGACGCGCCTGCGCCATGAAGCGAGGCTTGGCTTGCTAACTGCCTCCCGTTTGGAACCCTGGGTTCCCGGGACCCTGCGGGGGTCAGCTGAGCTGTCTTCTCTTTGTCTGGTGCCAGGCCCTTGAAACCACAGTCCAGAAACAGTGATGAGCTCAGGGGTGGAATCCGAGGCCAGAGATCCTGGCCTACTGGAGGCCAGTGTGGACTGGTGCCGTCTCTTCCGAGCTCCCTTCGGAAGGGCAGCCTGCTCTTCAGGTGAGTTTCTCCCTCCGGCTTGTTTTTCTTTGGTCCTCTCCTTCCTTGTAGGCGTTCATTCCAGAGAACTCCTGAATAGAATCCTGATGAGATCCTGAACCATTATTCACCAGGCTGCCAATAAACATGTCACAGGTGGGAGGAGGAGCACGGATAGCTCCTGCCTCTCAATCGCAGCCTAATTATTAAAACTTTCGCTGGAGTTCATTGCAATGCAGTTCAAGAGAAAGGACTGTATTGCTGATAAGACTGTTGTTTCTTTTTTAAAGCACAGGAAAAATGGGATGGGATGGCTGCCGCTGAGCTCGATGGAGGCCCTAAAAAATGCAAGATGGAAAATAAAACACTGAGAGCAACTGGCAGGTGAGTGCGCTGCATGCCATTTGCTCTTTCATCTGCCACCTGGCTGCCACTTGTTTGGGTTCATGCTTTGGTGGCTGTGAGGAAGGCTGCGGTGAACAGCGCAGGGCAGGCGGCTGGGGGGGGGTGCCGACGTCTTTCCGTTGGGAGTCCCAAAATAGGAACGCCATGTCACGTGCGATGCCTACTTTTCAATTCCGTCAGAACCTTCATACCGATTTCCATAATAGCTGTACCAGCCAACATTCACAGCCAGCCACAATACATAGCTGCAGAAGAGGAGAACTTGCCATTCGCCACACGTGGATGGGCCACAGAAAGACTGGGATGGGTGATGTATGCCAGAAATAAACAAACAAAAGAAAAATATTTGTGAGTATGCGTTTGCCATGCACAGCGGTCCCACCCATCATGAAAATTTGGTATGCGTACACAACGACAGAAAGAAAAGATGTCACATGATTGCCCTCCTATGTGGAAGCTAAGAACAGAAAGAAGGACAAGTATACAGAGATGGCGTGGAATACAGTGGCTACCAGGGACAGGGGTTGAGAGCAAAGACTGACCATGGGCAGGTCTGTCAGACACCTGAGTGTTGTTCCATGGGTGACTGGCCCTGCTCTGCCAGCTCTCACACACAGGGGAGAGGTTTGCACCAGTCAGATCCCCATGACTGCAACACAAGACCTGAGGTAGCCAGAGAGTAGCAGTGGCTTACCTAGCTCGCAGTGTGCGAGGTGCAGGTCTGTGTCTAGCCGGGCACCGGGTTGGACCCTGATAAGGGTGCAAACTGCTTCCCAGCTCACATACAGCTGAGGGCAAGGGAGGGAGGCGGATGGTGCTGCCGCGCTAGCCAAGTCTGAAGCTGTAGTGATGTGACGGAAACCCAGGACCTGCACAGCACCCAGAGCAGAAGAGGCGCTGGGCTCTATCTCAGTACAAGAGCACCAGCTTGGAAACCCTGGCCTTTAGGATGTAGAAGAACACATTTCTCTTGCTCAGCCACCACAAAGAGCCACCATGATTGTTTTGCTACGGAAGTTGAAAGGAACTGATGCCACCAACAGATGCCAATGTGATCCATTTAGTGTTTTAACTCTCAGAGTTATCTCCCTCACTATGTTTTTCTGCTTTTATTATGAAGAATAATGATAAAGAATTGGTGATAGGCTTCTCATTGCTATTAATAATTAGCTATGAACATCAAAAATGTTGTTAAATCATTTATATTTTGACAAGTTCATTCAATGTAGATAGCAGTACACCTATTGATTTGTGTTTAAATGAAGATATGACTTTCAAAATTTGTAAATGTCTTAAATGATAATTCCTTATTGATAAAAGAGAACATAGTCATATTATCAATTAAGCTTTCAGGAGTGATTATTCACATCCTTCAGAATAGGTTATACCTATGAGCCAGGTGTGGTGGCACACCCCTGTAACCCCAGCACTTGGGAGGCTGAGGCAGGAGGATCGGTGAGAGTTCGAGACCAGCCTGAGCTTCCAAAATGAGCTCAAGGCCACCCTGAACTGTACAGTGAGACCCTGTCTCAAAAAGCCAAAAAAAAAAAAAAAAAAAAAAAAAAAAAAAAAAAAAAAAAAAAAAAAAAAAAAAAAAAAAAAGAATAGGTTATACCTAATAATCAAGGGTATTCTGTTACCAATATAGCTACATTTTATTTGAGAGGTATTTAAAATTTAAAGGCAAAAGTTATTCATTATCTAAGCTCCAGAAAATTATATCAGATCTTGTAGTTGTTTTTCCACACATTTAGCATTCTTGGAGACTTAGCACTGTCCAGACACCTGAACTCAGGTGCATATGGAAAGACTAGGTCAGGCCATTTTTAAAAAATATTGTTACATTTCCACCCATTAAAGAAAAGGTATATTTTAACCTATGTCCTTCGGCTGCTCATATAGAGCACAGAACAGAACAGCTGACATTTGTTGCACCAGTTCAGTGGACCCCACGAGAATGTCTAACCCACTTGGCTCAACAGCTGCTATGAGGACTCTCACCCAGCAGCTCATCCCCACTCCGTCCCAGAGTGGGAGTCAGGCCCAGGCTCGAAAAATGGCACTTTACATCCCTTTGGCAAAAATGTTTGTGAAGCAACTTATCCAACTATTTTTGGGTTATTTAATGCACTGTTTTTTCAAATCCTGAGTTCTATGAAATAACAGCTGCATCTTTGCTTTTGTTTCTACTCTGTCTCTGTCTTTCTGTCTCTGTCTGTCTGTCTGTCAAACACACTCTTTAACTGTTAAGTGAGACAAACTAGTTCTTAATCTTATATTTCACACGAGCTATGGGTGTCCCCAACGTATGTCCTCAAAATCTCAGTTTTCTCAGTGTGTTACTGTTCATCGAAAGTTTCTGGAGTGGTTGTGATTATGGTTACTGAAGTCCAAGAACTAAAATCTCCTTGAATTCCGGAGAGCCCTCTGACACGCCTTACCTTGGCCTTGCCATGAAACTTACCTCGTACTTCTCCTGCTACAAAATAATCTAATCAAAGCACTTTGACTTTGTGAGATACTACTGAAAATACAGGGATTTTAGAAAATGATCACTTTGTGTGCCAGTTAGCCAATAATTAGACATTGCATGTGAGACACTTTTATTTCTATAAGTCTCTGCGTTGACTGGGCAGCTTCCAGGCTTCCACTGGCATGGCATTGCTTTCATCTTCCCAGAACTTTACCTTGTCTTCTGTCCTTCTTTCATCAGAATTTTAGAAACACACAAAAACTAGAAGATTCATTTGGCAAGATAATTATTAGGGCGTTATGATGATCCAGGAATAAAACTATTTAAAGTGAAGAGAAAGAAGTACTTGAGTATGTATACTTACAAAGCATACAATTTTCTGAAACAAATACTTTTGGTCAGGAAATTAGAAAAAATGTCTACAAAAGAAATTGTAACCAGGATAATAAAGTCTTATGAAAATATTATCTCATGTTTGAGGGATTGTTTTGATTTGAGATTGTCTTGACTTCTAACCGGACACCATTTCTGCTTGTCTTAGGTTGCATTACTGTTTCCTAAGGCTAATTGTCAACTTGATTGGCTCGAGACGCCGGAGGGAGAGGGAAGCACACTGCCCAGGCTCTCTGGTGCCACGCTTCTGCTGTGGTTCTGAAATGCCCCTTCCCAGCCAGCACGCTATTTCTATCATGAAATGCACTGACCATGCACTGGAGCCTCTGTACCTGAGAGCCAGATCAAACATTTAGTTTGTCAATGTCAGACATTTTTTTCCAGCCATGAAAGAGTGGCTGGTACAGAACACTGGCACCAGAGCAGGGGCTTCTTTCTGATGCTACATCTGATCACATGACTTAGAATAGGCTTTGGAACTGGTTTGAGGGAAGGGCTTAGAGTGAGGGGTTAGAAAGCTTAAGGTGGCAGAAAAGTTTAAGGTAGTCCAACATGCAGGCCATGGCATGGATGCTTTTGGCCCTTTTGAACAAGACTTTGTGGTGAAAACAAAGCAGAGCAAAAATACTTGAAAAAATTAATTTTGGCCTGAAAAGAATCATGTGTAAAGTTGGTATTAAAGGAAATAATAGGAACTGGGCCAAGAAGGAAGACGCTTTATGAGCTGTTATGGAGTCAGGAAGACCCCACACATGGTAGGCTGAGTAGCTCAAAAAGCCACAAAGAGTCAGACTTTGCGAAGAGAGTCCCTGGGGGGGCTTCTTGAGAAGAGCTGCCATGAGATTTAGTTTCCTGGTGTCCACTGTACTGGGCGCAGCCCTCCTAGCACTTGGGCTGCCTCTGCCATGACCAAGGGGCTATTGGCTGCCTTGGCAGCAGACCTGGGCATCATCCCCAGGCATTGTTTTAGGCATACAAACGGAAGAGCTGTGAGGTCGAGGAAGCCTCCACCTGGGTTTTACGGACTATCGGAGCATAAAAGGAGCTCCTTAGAGGGCGGTGCACAAGGCTGTGGAAATGAAACCGAAGATACAGAAAGGAGCTCGGGAAGTAAGACTCGCCAGGAGTGGGGATTATCTGCTGAGGCAAGCTGCAGGCTGCAAGTGGGGTGAACCCAAGAGAGGCTGTGTAAGCTTCAACCAACAAGGCCATAGGGGCAGATGTGTGGAGCCATTGAGGGCTCACGTTTCACTGTTACATGCCAAACGTGCTGTGCCTACAGCTGCAGGACATATGCTTGCCTGCTGAGGGTTGATTTTATTTTGCATCCATTTTCCCCGTTTGGAATAGGATGGCTGCCCTGTTCCACTGTATTTTATCATTACATAATTTGATTTTTTGAATTTTATAGAAGTTCACAGCTGAGAGTTTGCCTTGAGTCTCAGAGATATCTTTGACTTGAACTTCTGAGTAATACTGAAACTGTTGAGACCTTGGGCAAAGGGGTTCTAGAATTTGTGGAAAAGGAATCAGACAATGTGGCCTGTGTGTGCTTCTTTGGCAAGAACTGGGTCATGCCGTGGCTCAAGAAGCCTGGAAAAGTTCAGCATTTTCCCCAGTTAACCTGCATTACAGAGGAAAGGGGAATTGGAATGCATGCAGTGAGACAGTTTACAGTCTCCACTGTGGAATTTTATGTAACAGGTTGATGAACTTGTTTTGCACAGCAACACGTCAGTTCATAGCCACTTCTGTTTGCAAATACTTTCGTTCACAAACAAAAGCACTGAGCAATGTTTTGCTTCTATTTGCAAATTCCACATCCAGGGACAAACATGACCATGTCCATCTTATCCACAGTGGCACAAGTGGGGCTATCCTCCCCAAATTGTAAAACAAGGTAAGTTCACAAACTGAGTTGCCACTGTGTATTCTTTATAAAAATCTATATTGTGCCATTAACTACTGCAGTATTTATGTTATCTAGATAATAGTGACAATGTGTCATGTTTTAACAGGTGTATTTTAAGTGTTTCCAAAATGAAGTAAAACATGGAAATCTGAACAGAGATCAAAGAGAAGGAATAGACTGCTGATAATTCCAATTGTGGCACTCCTCTTACTAGCTAGACAGCTTGAGGCACGTTGCTTAGACTCTCTAGTCTCATTTTTCATATTTAAGGCAGGATAATGGCACCCATCAATAAAATTATACAAAACAAATCAGATAAAATATATGGAGGATGCTAAAATGAGCCCTAGCAATGGCTGGGTTCAGTCACCCATGTTGCTTTTACGGGGATACTGTTTATTTAAGTGCGTCTATTTAACTTCATCATTTCACATTAGCTTTATCTAAAAACAATCTCAAAGCAATTTTATTAACCAAATTTAGAAGAAATCAAAATGAGCTTTATAGAAATGACACTGATGATTTTCATGAAATTATGGATTTTGAAAAGCCTGGAGATAATGACAAAATGTGTCTGAACAGTTTTGCTGGAGAATTTCTTTCTTCATCTATTTGAAAATAAAACTCAATTTTGCTGTTGTTCACTTGTATTTTTCAAAGTATATGGGCAGCTGAGTTCTAGGGCTTACCACATAGTTTTAATCTAGTTAAGGAAAAGATATTTGAAAACTTGTCACCTAGCCCATAGAGAAACTTAGGGGGTTACTTGCACAAAGTACTTAGTTTTGTAAAATATGGAGTAGCTAAAAAAGTTCAGCACTGAGACATAGAGCGCTTAGTTTAAACAGGGCTTCTTTGCTGTCAGAAACCGTGAGTCTCTGGCCCTAGCTGTTTATGGAGGACCAAATATGCGTTGTTTGACCTTTGTATAATTCATTTAAGCAGGAGCCGAATAGCTTTAAACACAGCTATCATCACAGTGACTCACACGGCAGTCAGCGGTCTGTGGAGACTCGCCGCTCTTCTCATTAAGCCCTAAAACCAGCCCGTCCGCGCAAAGCATAACCCAGCTGCCTTAAAATTAGCTATAGAATCTTGAAAAGATGTGTGCAGAGCTGGCTTGACCTCTGTGCTAATTAAACCTCCCTGGCTGTCAACCCTGCCCCCACAGGCACCTCCTTAAGTAGTCTGGAATGTCAAGCAGCTAAGAATTTACAGGGGATGCTGGCGCAGGGGCACAAATATGCTTTTCTCTTCCCGGGGCTGGCTGTCACCCATGGCATGCTTCATGTCCTCACAGCTTTGGCTCTTTAAGGAAGGCGTCAGAGTTAGGTAAAGCTGTAGGGCTGGAAATGAGAAGAGAGAGGAGAGGCCAGGGGAGGCCAGAGGAGGCCAGGGGAAGAGAGCTGTGGAAGCCCAGACAGGCAGGAGGCAGAGTGGATCCGGTGTGGCCCTGTAGGCACTCAGACCAGAGGAATTCTGGGATGTGTGGGCACAGAGCTGTAGAAGGAGGAGGTGGGGGTCGATTAGCAGTGGCCCCTACCGTATCTGAGTTTGTTCTTTCTCCGTACACTGGGTGGGTACTTCTTAGGCACTTGCGGGCCAGCGGTCCTAGGAGCGGCTGCTGAGATGCTGCCTCGAGCAAGACAGATTCAGGTGATCCCCTAGCAGAGATTATTGTTGAGACCATCTAAGAGCAAGAATGACGGGTAATCTCTCTCCACATCCAGCAAGGCAAATGGGAACACTCACTCAGTCACCGGTGTTAATGTCGTGCGACAGGGAGCTAGAGACAGGCGTGAGTAATAGGCAGGGAACTCAGAAGCAAGGCAACTGGTCTCTGCGGCAGAAGCTCGCAGAGAGGATGTGCCATGTGTCTTATATTCTCCACGCTCTCGCCAACGTTAAGCTTTTCTACATATTTTAGGTTGCGATGGTTCCTCGCCGGTTGTCCAATGAGGTTACGAAGCGTGTTTTACCTCGGTGAAGCTATTCGTTGAATAAACTCTGTTGAATCCTGGAATGAGTTAGTCCAGGTCAGTGAGAATCCTGACGGAGCAGCCTCAGTGAAAGGCTCGACAGGAGAGAGGTCAGAGCCCTGAGGGACAGTGGGTCTCGCGGAGGGCTGTCACTCCGCAGCGGTGAGCCCTGACAGCAGCTGTGACATTAATAAGAGGATGCAGTGGCAGAGAAGAGGTAAGCAAGGACATTGCTTGTCTCTGCCACGCAGGCATTTTTGCCTTTGTTTTTACAGAAGTAGACAGCATTAAAATTAGAGCAGTCCGAACAGTTTGGACTGACGCAGTCCAAACAGTGACATAAATTATTTTTTCTTGTCTATATCTTGTAATCTGAATAACTACTTTGAAGATAACGATACATGGTATATCAAGTATTGTTAATTTTCTGTGATCGTATTTTGAAATTTTATATCATTTTTCCCTTCAAAATAAAAATACTTTCAAAGGTAAATAAATGTCACGGTGAGTGAAGTGGCCAGCCGGATGGTATTTTGCATGATTCCTAGAGAGAGACCATCTAGGAGGACTGGGCAACCTCCAGTTGCAACCAGATTTAATTTCAAGGCAGAGTTTCTTTTGGTAGTTATACGATTTACTTATCCATTCATCTTTTGATGGTCCTATGCACGGTTTCCAAGATGTA
Organism: Myocastor coypus; assembly: GCA_004027025.1. NCBI lineage: Eukaryota > Metazoa > Chordata > Mammalia > Rodentia > Myocastoridae > Myocastor > Myocastor coypus. The sequence continues at coordinate 130,491 of PVJA010000269.1, forward strand.
GCTATTATCAATTGTGCTGCTATAAACATGGGTGTGCATACATCACTGTGATATGACACTTCTAACTTTTCTAAGTGTGGAGGACCGCCTGACCAGCTTTCCTTGAAGGAAGAGCTACTGGCTCCATTTTGACCGAGTCTGCCCTCTTTGCTGGTATTGATATGTACAGAGCTGGCTAGGACTTCTGTTTATCCTCTCAATGGGCCTTAAGCAATGCACATCGGTCTAGCTGAGGTGTTGGTGATCATCCCTGTCTCCCTGGTAACCTATACCTGCTGCTCCTTAATGTGAGCCAGGTCAAGACAGGTCAAAGAGCCAATGCTCTGCGCTGCCAGCTGGGAAGGAGCCTGGAAACAGAGGCTATGACTTCCTGGGACTTGAAAGATTGCATCAAAGCTGAAGCACCAGACTACCCAAAACATTAGATACTAGCTAAATAACCTTATGCAGATTACTCTCTCTGCATATCCTCTGCAGGTGGCAGAGGTAAAGGTAGGCCCCCACCTAGCTCAGCTCACAGTATTCACTACCCCCACAATTCTCAGTCATTCCTCCTCAAGCCACTCCTCCACTGAATAAAGCCGGGTGAGGCCCTGAGTCGCTCTCTTTGTTCCAGAGGACCTTCTTTGTGGCTGGACGTAGAGTCCCTTGAACCCCGGTAACTATCAACATGTTTCAGTGTCTTCATTTTCGCCGTGGGTTGCACGGGAAGTGGTAGATTGGAATCATCTTGGTGAGATTCCAATAACGTGACTTTGGGATTACAAATACTGACTTCTCGGGTCAAAACGAGGACCTAGAGGGGGCTCCTACACTAAGAAGATCTCAGAAGAGGAACTCCTGGGTAAAATGAAGCCCCTGGTTTTAGTCTTTGGAGGAATAATCGCACTGAATTGACAGAAGTTTTAGAAAAGGAAACAAAGAATTTAGCTTTGCTAAATTCTGAGGGCCCTGGGCCCTGTGACTCTGATAGGAGAACCGCAGTTTCCCAGGCAGCTCCTTGTGGAGCTCTTCCGGGTGGTGTTGACAGTCCCTGGGGGCACGCCTAAGAAATTCCACACTCTTACTTAACCTTTAATACCAGCGGTCCAGGGTGCCAACGACTGCTCAAGCCCTGCACCCAGGCACTGCAAGCTGAGTGAACCATGTGCTCACCCAGCTTATATCAAACACCACTCAGTTTTCCTTCAGTTTCAAAATGCTTCAACTCTTATGGTATGTCATTTGTCTGTTGCAAAAAGAATCTTCAAAAGACTGCTATGTCTTTGTGGTTATTGTTTAGCAGACAGGGGACACCCTGCCCCACATTTGTGCCTCACAGGGCCTGAGGAGGTGTCCACACTCAATGGAAACACAGGGACCAGTATTTAAGGTTGTCGGCCCAGCACTTGGCACAGCCCAGCTGCTATGGTGCCGTCTGTTGCCGTTACTAACAATCGTGGGGACCTTGGACCAGGTTTTCAGTTTTGGCTCCATCTGTAGCTGAGTGTCCTTATTGGTCATTAGACCTGTCTTAGCTTTTTCATGGAAATTCTAAAACAAAAAACATTGAAAGTTAAAAAAAAAAAAAAAAAAAAAAAAAAAAAAAAAAAAAAAAAAAAAAAAAAAAAAAAAAAAAAAAAAAAAAAAAAAAAAAAAAAAAAAAAAAAAAAAAAAAAAAAAAAAAAAAAAGCAGGAGATGAAAGCATAGACCAACAAAACACCAACCAAAAGACAGCTGTGTGAGTAACGATCATTTGCCCAAACAATGAATTAAAGCAAGAAGAATGATCAGGAAAAACCAGTGGCTAAAAACCCAAAGAACTGTTTTCCTCTCAGGGTACATGAGGTAGAAATTAGCACACTTGGAAAGAGATGGATGAGCGCGCCGCCATGGTGAGAGACGGCTGTGCACCGTCCTCAGTTATCGGAGATCAAATGGCCAGAAAAGTAGGGGAGACGCCAGGGACTTGAGTCCTAACACAACCAAGCTTGAGTTAATATTTGACTTAATAAGTTAGTGCTTCAAGCCCAGTAATTTACAGCACGCTCTTGCAAGCTAGATTGGGACTACCTGCATAAGCCGGGTCTCACCTTGGTCCTCTGCTCTCATCAAAAACCCTGCCGAAAAAACAACCTGCTGTGCAACAATTAAAAAGCACGTCTATCAAGCACTCGAACAGGGCGTGGGAAGCATGAACTTCTAGTTAGCCGCGAGGCAAGCGTTGACTGGCGTATGGGAAATCGCCAGCACAGAAGGCAGAAGTCCGGTGGGCATTCCAACACACTTTGGGGCATGCATGGGAACAACAAGGGACTGTGATGGGTTAACAATGATTATAGCTGAACATTACATACAGTAAAGCACATCAAAGTACTGCAGTGGGGGGGCAACTGAAGGTTGATGCTGTAAAGAAAACGTCTAAGCTGAAGCAGAGAATTTAGAGAGGGAAAAATGAACAGTCTCCATTAAGGAACCAAAGGTACACAGTCAGAGAAGCTCAAAGCAAAAGGAAGGAGATAGCCAAGACGAAGGAGGAAATGAGTGGAACAGAAGGACAGAAGCTAGCTTACAAATTGCCCGAAGCTGATACTTGGAACAGTAATAGGAAGATAAATTTGGGGCAGGCCAGATAGCTCAACAAACACAGGGACCCAGGTTCAATCCCCAGCGTGCCGTGCCTGCTCCACCCCTGGGGCGAACAGAGATGGCAGCTGAGGCTGGGTGTGGCAGTGCAGGCCTGGAATCTCATCACTTAGGATGCTCAAAACTGGTGGATTACTACGAGTCTGATCTGTGCAGTGAGACACTGTAGACCTTGCACTAAATACATACAAAAGAGGATCAATTTATAGGACTAAAGATGATGCAGTTTTAAAAGTGGAAAAGCCAAAACAAAAACAAAGAACAAAAAACCTCAGAAGCCCAGGTATAAGATTCTAGAACATAGGAAGAGATGAGTAAGGCCACATTATGGCAAAAGTTTGCAAGTTTAATAAAAATTATATCTGCATATACATGTATAAGCTAAATCTTCTTTCTGTACGTAAAGAGGTTTTTTTTTTTTTTTTTTGAAATTAAACATTGCTGGGCTGGGGTGATAGCTCGGTGGTCTAAGTGTCTTCCTGGAAAGCGCAAAGACCTGGGTTCGACTCTAGGCACCACATGCCGTGCCAGCCCTGAAGCTGAGTGTGGTGGCACACACCGGTAATCCCTGCACTGGGGAGGATGAGACAGGAGGATCACTATGAGGCTGAGCTTCTAAACGATTAAAAAAATAGATTAAACATTGCTACGGAAATGTTGCCATACTGCCAGGGACACATTTGGGCCATAACACCATCCATTCTCCAGTAATTGACCCAATGAACAGAAATTAGTAAAACTAGAGTGTATGATAAAATTAAATTTGAATGTGATAAAAGTCATGCATAGTAGCAAAGTTAAGAGTGCACTGTTTAGTTCTCCCATATGGAAGAACCCCAGCGGCTATCTGGGGCTGCCTGTTCTTGGACTTATTCCAAATGTGACCCCTTTCTTATCCTCCTGTTCCAGGATGGTGACTGGCTCCAGCCACCACTCCCTGTGTCAGGCCAGCAGCAGAGCAAAAGGAGAAGAGCAAAGCTCACACAACTGCTGTGTCCTGAGGAGACACAGTAAAACATGTTTCTGCCTGCATGTCACTACCCGGAACGTATCGACGTGCTTCTACAGCACTGCTGGCAAATGGGCTTTCTGTCTAGAGAAGCAGTCTGCAGTAGTGGAGAGTGTTTCTCCCCTGAGGAAGAAGACATAAGGAAGAGGACCCGTGTCAGCTAGTCACTCACGCAGACAAGACAGGGGCGCTTTGTCGCAGGGGGAAGGCTTTGAAGAGTGACGCTGATGTGGGGCGGGTGAGGACTCAGCTCCTTTCTGCCTCTCTGGCCATGACAGAAGACAGCCGAGAACACTGCGGATTCTCGCTAGGATCTTTCAGCAAGCGGCCAGTGATTATGTGGCCTGGAGGAAGTTCCAGAAAAGCCTCTTACTACATCTCAGCCACCAGCAGAGCAGGGCAAGCAGCCACCAGAGGTCACTGTGTCCCAGTGGAGTGGGCAGAGCCCAAAGGGTTTTCCATGGTGTAGCTAGCATTCACCTAAGCACAGGGAGAGGAGCATCATGTTGGGGCGGGAAGCAGACCCGACTCCCTGATGCCCGAGGAGGGCTGCACCCAGTACGCCGGGCTCTGCACTTTCACAAAGCCAAAGGCCGTAGGACAGAAATAAAAATCCAGCGTCGCACTAGTTCAGAAGGTGCCAGCCAGTCAGCAGAAAAAGTGAAGGCTACCCAGGCAAAGTCACCCACGCTCAGAACAGAGAACAGAAGCTCCGGACAAAGCAGTCAACAGTAGGCACGAAAGAAGGAAATCCGAGCTTAGCCACGGAGCAGACCTTCTACAGTGAGACAGGGAGAAGGCGAAGGCAGCAAGGATCTTGGGGTTTAAACCACCATTACTTATGAAAAAAGCAACATGACGTGGGCAGGGGAGCTTGCTTTGCACATCCAATGCTGTCTTCGGCAGAAGAGACTCACGGATGTAACACAGAATGGCCTGATGGTAGAACTGGAGAACACATTAAATATAGACAGACGGACTGTATGTGGTTCAGAATCAGATTTCCAATTCAGATTACAGCTCTGATTTAATGAAATTAAATGAAGAAAAAAATCCTAAGAGATTAAAGGTCTTAGAGAGTGTCGATATGCCCAGCAAATGTTGAAGCTGAATCATCAATATAAAGATCCCTCCTTTTAAAGTTGTGCTCCACAGTGAACAGAGAGGTCTTCAGGTGCTGGGGCGGAGTAAACCAAATTGCTTAATCAAAAAAGTGGGTGGGTAACAGCTGGACCATACAATGTCAGAAGACAGCTGGGTAATTTCTACAGCGAGGAAAGCACCTAACTACTTGCTCAGTTATTAACAGAACATCAGGTAAACTATGAATCTGACAGCGAGCACACGTGACCCCTTCTGATGCAGCTGCTGCCATGTGACGGTCATCCAGCAGGAGCTCGGTGCAGCGCGACAGTGGTCCTGCGGAGGACAGTGTCCCTGAGAGTTGTGCGGAAGCAGAGCCCCTGTGCCTCTTCTCAGGCTGGGACGTCTGCAGGGGGACAAAGGGCTTAGCAGAGCGCAGGATTTCTCCCAGGGGCAGGAGACAGTGGCAATGCAGAAAGCTGCGGGTCCAGCAGGTGCTGTATTCATACATTTCTCTACCAAGGAATTGCTTAGCATTGCTTTATGACAAACTTGGTCTTTTGGTACAGTAGGCTGACAGGGTCTAGGAGACACCCACATGCAATGCCATGTAAATGCACGGACATGTGAGATTGACATTTACCAAGAGCACAGCGCATGTGCCATTAGGGCATCGGCACACACAGGATAAAGACTACGAACACGGTGTGAACGGAAACCGAGATGAGGGCCAGGATTTGGATCTTGGGGCTTACGGTGAGGCAAAATGCAAAGGAGCCTGAGAACAAGCACTTGTGGAGTCGTCTGTTGTGGTAGAAGCCAGGCACAGAGAGCGTTTCCACTGCGCTCCTTGCTTTACGTTAAGCTTTTAAAGTTGCCAATGTATGCTGGGCATTAACCCAGAGAATCAGCAGACATTTTCTCCCGTTCAGTGGGTTGCATCTTCACCCTACTAGGTTGTTTCACTTGCCAAGAAGGCACTTGTTATTTTGATATTACTGTATTTGTTGCATGCACAAAGGATATGAAGAGATGCTTCTCTGAAGAAATATGGTTGGTCACACAGATGTAGAAAGTGCTCAGTATCTCCAGTCAACAGGGAAATACACATCAGAACTTCAAGGAGATACTATCTCACTTCATTTAGCAGAGTTACAATTTTAAGAGGTGAAACATGCCAATCCAGACATTGCGGCACATGCTTGTAATAGCAAGGCTGGGGAGGCTCAAAGCAGGAGCACCACTGTGAGTCTGAGCTACATAGTGAGACCCTATACAGAAGGAGAAGACGAAGAAGAAGAAGAAGAAGAAGAAGAAGAGGAAGAGGAAGAGGAAGAGGAAGAGGAAGAGGAAGAAGAAGGAGGAGGAGGAGGAGAAGGAAGAGGAAGAAGAAGGAGGAGGAGGAGGAGAAGGAAGAGGAGAAGGAAGAGGAGAGGAAGAAGAAAAAAGGAGAAGAGGAAGAGAAAGAAGAAAGAAAGAAAGGAAGGAAGGAAGGAAGGAAGGAAGGAAGGAAGGAAGGAAGGAAGAAATTCTGGGGAAGCTATAGAAAAGAAGAATCTCCCACGAGCACTAGTGGGAAAGTAAACCAGCACAGCCATGGTGGAGCACAGTATGGAGGTCTCTTAGAAAGCTGCAAAGAGATGTAGGAGCCATCGCTGGATGAATGAGTAAAAGCATGGCACGTATATGTAACTGAGTGCTTTCTGCCGTAAAGAAGGATGAGATCTAGTCATTGCCAGCAAAACACGGAACTGGAGGTCATTATTTTAATTGAAGTAGGTTAGGCACAGCAAGGTGAGCCCTCCATTGCCATACATAGAAAAGATGGCCTGAATTTGGAACAGCGCTGCTCAGAGGGTTGGGGGAAGGGCGCAGTAGATAAATGAAGCTTGGGTTCCATCAGCGCATGCCGTGTGCATGGTATATATACTGGCTGAGGCAGACTAGCCGATGGTCAGCCTCGGGGGGAATGCCCAGCGGGGCTGCGTCAGGCTGCTCCTGGATGTGTGAGGCCCGCCTGAGGACTGTTGGCGTGAGGATGTAAAGGACAATGTGGAAGGCGGGCAGGCTTGCGTGCTCTGCATTTCCCTGGAGAAGCTGTGCGGTCATTCTTCCTGACACAAGCTCAGCCCTTCTGGCCCTCACGCAGCTCAGATCCTTGGTCTCTCCAGGGTTGGCTCCCAGTCTCTCTGGGCCTCTGTGCTCAGCCAGGCGATCAAGAGTCACTGCCACAGAGGCCAAGTAAAATTAAATATAACATGTTTGAATAATGAATACACTTCTTCACTTATTTCTAAATAGGAGACCAAGCAGTACAATATGAAACTAATAGTATTAACACAAATATGCCATTCATTTTTAAGAGTTTTTAAAAATCTAGAAAAGAGTTTTGATAAAGCAAAAATTATGATCAATTATCTGTATCTGTAGGTTCTGTATTCAAGGTTTAACCAGCAGCAAACTGAATGCATTTTTTAAAAACACTATCTGTACTGAACATTTACAGATGTGTTTGGTGACCTCAAGGCACTAGAGCACGATAATGAATTACATGCCATTTATGTTGTATTAGGCATGCATCAGCTAGAGACAGCATCACAGACAGTGGAAAAATATACATTGATTAAGTGCAAGTACCATGCCTTTTATTCGAGGCCTCAATCATATATATGAAGTACCGGCCTCTGGACTCCTGCCTCCTGCCTCCAGCCAGTGGACAGCTGGGTACATGGGTTGGCACAGTGCAGTAGGAAGAAGCAAAGCCCAGCAGCCAGACCCAAGCCAGGCCCAGCTCATTGAGTTTGAATGTGGTAGATCTGGGCCTGGTACGCTGAGACGCAAACTGCTTCCCCCAGATCTACGAGAGCATCCTCTCTCTGTCTCTCTCTGTTGATCAAGAGAGGGGGCAGGAGGCAACCAGGGTGAAAGTCTGCCTGGAGGTCTCCTGCTACATCAAGGGAGCTGATCAGACCGATCTTAGCGGAACTGACTGAAATACAAATTCCCAATTTTATATCTGCTTAGCTATACAGTCATAGTGCTGGTCCCTATAGTCTAAAATACAAACCCATTAATTATAAAAGTTTGTCAATTGCTCAGTCTCACTACCCATTATTAGCTCTGCTAATTGTAGTACTGTGAATACATACATGAGCTATCAGTACAACTGGAGTTCTGGAACCAATATTTTACAACTAAGCATGACTATATTTCATTTTAACTAAATATTATCTGAAGGTTAGTAATTTTTAAAATTTTTCTATGAAATTCAAGGGTTTATTTTCTATCCTTACGTATTCATAAGGAGGCATATGCAATAATTTATTTATTCAATTATTTATGTACCTATCTGTTTGCTATTGGGCCTCACTGTATAGCCCCGGCTGGCCTCGAACTCTACCATCCTCCTGCCTCAGCCTGCCGAGTGCTCAGGTCTCAGGTGAGCGCTGCTGCACTTAGCACAACGGCGTGCTTTCAATAGTCACTTTTCTTTGTCACTCACTGTGCTGCTCCAAACCTAAAAGAACACACAATAGTTTATAAAATTGATAATTATAATGCTTAACAAAATTATTTGAAAACATAGAGTTTGTAACCATGACCTTGCTAGTGTGGGGCGATGGTTTGTCCCCCAGAGTTTCCAGTTCTGCAAGATTAATCCCCAACATCAGAGTACCAAGAGGTGGTGGACTTAGGGGCAGGTGCGGAAGTCATGGAGACATCACCCCCAAATACAGTCAGAGCCAGGCTGGGTCTGAAGATATAACATTGTTGCCTGAACGGGGCCTCTTCTGTGTGTGGCTCCTCCTGAGCGCCATGTTGGGATAGCCAAGGGGCCTGTGCCAGAGCCCAGTGCCAGGCTTCCTGGATTTTCCAGCACAAGAATTGTCAGCCACAAAGCGTCTTGCCTTTATATAGTCCCCAGCACCAGGTGTTGTGGTACAGCAACACAAGATGACTAAGCCATGCACCGTGAAGCCCATGGACAGAGGTGACTCAGCTCATGGATTTCACTCACTCCATGGTTCCTGAGAGGTCAGCCGCAGACTGTTTATCCCCTAGGCAGAGTTTGAGAACAGAAGCAAAATGTGGCTGAATGCTTTTGGTTGTGAGCCAAATGGTTTGTGAATGGAAGCATTTGGGACCTGAGGTGTCACTGTACACAGCCACCACTCCTGCGTGGCAGCTGGTGGGCTGCTGGTGCCAGTACCTAACTCACATCAGAGGGAGGGCCATTCGCTGGGCTTGCTTAACTTTCTGTCTAAGTTTTGCTGGCTGGCGTTATAGAAAGTCCGGGCTCTAAAGTTGTTGAAGCACTTTTCTAGGGGGAACTGATTTAAATAAGTTACACTGAGTTTTGAACCCTTTATAAATAGCTCTCAAACCATTCAAGCATATTTGCAGTTAACAAAAAGTACATTTGTTTATCATATATTATTATCAGTAATGGTAAAAATGCCCTGATGACATTGTTTAAATTAAATCATTAATATGTAAAATCAGTCCAGGTTATAGTTTTCTGCACTCTATCTCAGAGAGTACTGCTAAGCCCTTGACATATTTCAGGTTGAAGAACCTATGTGTCCATCATGAATATAAAGTTGTTGAATTTATAATTTCCTATACTGAATACAAACATTCATTTGTAGGCATCATTAAGTGTACAGGCAAATCAATAATGTTATTTGATGTATGGGAGAGCTGCTACCACGTTGAACATAATGAACTATGCTCCGAATGTCTGCAAATTCAATGCCAGGGAATTTGCAAAGAGAAAAGAATGAATGATGTCCAAAGTTATTTTTAGAATTTCTGAGCTCATTAGCTCGAAGTATAAGTATCATTGCTCGTAATTGGTGCATACAGACAGAGCTCCACGTTTACTTGAAAATTCCTAGTGGTCACTGGGGAGTGATGGCACGTGCAGTGTGCCGCCACGGGCTGCCGCGACGGGGCTTCCGCGACGGGGCTGCCGAGCAGCTGTGTTAGGCAAAGCAAGGACTAAGGAATGAAGCTCTGAGGGAAACACCGCCTTCATGGTCTTGGTCGAATTCATTCATCTTCTGAGCCAGTGCAATAATGACAGTGTCGCTTGCGAGTTTCATAAGTGCTTTTGTGGGCTGTGAGGCTCTACCATTAGATAAAAATGGGCTTCAGGTGGACAGCGCCCTGCACTGTGCAAAAGACGCGAAGGAACGTGGCCTGCAGAAACATGTTTAAAGACTTCAGGCATTATGTCAGCTCTGATAAGCTCCACTGAGTGCTTTCTGCACTGCTCTTCTATTTTTTAAATTCGAAATGAAAAGCAAATTTCAAACTTAGTGGATGCTAGCAATTACTTTTAAAAAAATGTTTGTTTATTTATTTATTTATGTATTTATTTATTTATTTGGTACAGGGTCTCGCTGTGCAGCTCAGACCCATAGCGATCCTCCTGTCTCAGCCTCCCTAGTGCTGAGATTACAGTTGTGCACCACCAAGCCTTGTTGCAGTGACTCACATGGTGCACACAGGAGTTCTGGGCCCGTACAGCGTGAGGTACAGGGGCTGGACCCGGATCCTTGCGCTTGCCAGGCAGGTGCTCAGACTGCCAAGCTATCTCCCCGGCCCTGCCTTGTTTTGATATGTGATCTGCTCAAAATGGACCAGATCAGTCAGTGTTTCAGTTTTAGAAATGACTACAGTACAAAGTCCATTGCCATGAGTGCCCCTCCAAACACTGCCCCCCACCGCCTTGAGCTCATGCACCGGGGGGCATTCCCCCGGGGGCACTGCCCCGTGCTAAAGCAGCTCTGCGGTCCTGTGTCTGTGAGGTGCGATCAGAGCCGTGTTGAGTCCTGGGCCTGGGCGCCTTGCCGTGGAGGCCAGGCTCACAGCAGCGAGGCTGTGTCCTCGTCCACCTCCTCCACTGGATCCCGCACTGTGCAGCTGCTGGCCCCTCCCCAAAGCCATGGAACGTGCAGCGTGGGGCTGGATCCGCCATGACAGCACAGCTCCGCACACTCACCAGAGGGCTGCCAGAACTGTTTCAGCAAGGGGTGACAGTGAGCCGAGAAGGCGACATTTTGAAGGCATTCAATGCCAGTGTGCCTTGCACAAAAATGATTTTTTGAAAAAATAATATTCTCTATGACTTTCTACCTCCCATTGTATATACATTTGTCTATTATTCTTATTTATGCCATCTATAAAATATTATTCGGACCACAAAAATACAGTCTGACCTAAGGAGCAACTACTGAACTAATTAATTGGCTCCAGAGAAGACACAGGAGGGGACTGCCGGCTGGCTTGCTCTCCCAAGTCAGCGTGGGGTATTTAACACATATGAGCAGAGAGGGCCATTTGCTAAGACACACAGCAGTTACTCTCATGGGACAGCATCTGAGAGAAGGCTGGGGCACGAGTGCGGATGAACGTGTGGGTGACATTTCAAAAGACTTTAGGAATGTGTGAGGATCATATTTTCCTGATCTACAATGGGGAACAGATTGCTCGGCCCTGCCATCATGAAGACACTGTGCTGGGCTGGAACCGGATCACAGCTCTCGGCTCCGCCAGGCCGGGCTCCGTGGGCTCTGACCTGCCCAGGCTGACCCTTTTGCCCCTTTCCCACCGGTTGGGCTGACCATAAGCAACTGCAGTGACTGGTGAAGCTTCCATAGATTTTTCAAATGAAGACCATATTTTCATACTCCACATATCGTCCAATAAATATGCTTTTCCTCCTACCCCCAACCTAATCAGTGCCACATATTTCATGTACTTTAGATTAAATATAATCCAAATGCCAAAAAGTAGCTAGAAAGAACCTTCTCAGCCTCAGTTTTTTGGCATGTAAGTATTAAACAAGCTAGAGGCACATTGCTTGAAATAACAGAGCTACTAGGGTCACACACACGTGTTCCGAAGCTCAGGCTGCAGTCTCCTTGCGCAGATCCTAACTTACCTACTTTCCCACTTTCTTCATTCTTTGCAGGCTGAAACCCTAAGATTTTTATTTCTTATGTGAACTTCTGCTTTTTCATAACACAGCATTCACTGGTCCCAGTGCTTTGTGGATGGCCACGTGCCAAAGCCGCGTGTATTTCCATTCTATAATGAGAGGGTTTGTACATGTTATGCCTGGCAAGGTTTGTGAAATGTTTAAGGTTGTTGTGCACAGAAGGAGTGTGCTATTCGCAGTCTTTTCTAAAACGTGGGTAAAGTTTGTGGAGGGCTTTTATTGGAGGGAGACACGCTAGAGTTTAAATTCAATTCTGCACAAAATGGGGACATTATGGATTTTGGATGAAAGATAAAAATGAGGCCTCAGGAAGAAAGTCGTCCTACGCTGCTGTTTGTGACACCAACAGAGAAGCCACTGAGGTCATCCATGGGCGCCAGGCCTGTGGGGAATGGGGACAAGGCCGGGGCAAAGTCGGATCTGAGGGCTGTCGGAATGCACAGACACCGGGGTGAACAGGCAAGCAGCGTGGCTGCTTTGCAAACACTGATGGGGCCCCATCTGGGCCACGTGCTCTCGGGCCCTGGAAATATGACCCTAGTGGCTGGCAGAGCAGCCACAGATGGCACTGTGGATGTGGGGTCTCTGCAGCAGGCGTCATCCCACGGCCATTTCTGCAGCTTCCAGCGTGAGTGTGGAGAGACTCTGGCGGGTTCCTGCGAAGAGTAAGCGCACTGTACTGTGGGAGTTCTTGGACACGGTCAGGCATGCATGCTTGGGATATTATCATCATTACTTTACAGAAAATGCAGACAAGGTACAACGAAGAGGTCCTAGAAGAGGCTGGGGTGAGGGCTTGGGTGCAGGGGTGGGGACACTTGCCCTATTGAGCGGGTTGACAAATTGGGCTTAGAGACCTTGGAGATCGCAGGAGCAGAATCTGGACCGCAGCTCTGTGGACTGGCATGGAGTGCTCCATCTCTCTGAGCCAAATCCTGCCCACGCGCCCCCCTGAGGGCATCTGGGATGACTGTGCCCAGCGGGCAGAATGGCACCTACTGGAGCAGGTGGTCTGGAACACCTAGCAAACCAGTGTTTGCACACAGTGCCAGGTGGGGTCCCCATGAAGGCTTCAAGGGCTGGAGCCCCTTGTCCTCGTAGGACCTGGACGGGTTCGCAAGGTTTTCTCTGGGCTAGGACGCTACACTCAGAGCAGCACTTGCTCCACTTATGACTGGGAAAAACTGGGAACAGGTGTGCCAGCCTGAAGCCTGCTTGGGAAAAGGAGGGCTTATGCCTGAGGAAGCTCCTGGGCATGCCTGGGGCCTGGCTCCGAATGTGGCTGAGTGGTGGTGATGTAATCCTAGCCCTCGCTGCACCATGGTGTGAAGCCCGCCAGCCTCAATATGCTGGCTGAAGTGAACACTGCATGGGCCTCGGGCCAGACACGGTGAGGAAGGTGCGTGGCTTGTGTGTGCACTTAGGGCTTCAGGTGTGTGGCGATGAACGGCTGCATAACGGTTTAGAGGTGGACCTGGGAAGGAGGGATGACAGATTTATTAAGCTACTTGAAATTTCAATTGTACACAAGGCCACAGAATGACAATGGGTATTGTTTGCTCTCACAGGCTAGGCAAGTGCTCCTCATTAACGTATTACCCACACCCTTTTCCTCTTGAGGCAGGTGCTTGGTAACTTACCTAGGCTGCTTTTGAATTTACCATTCTTCTGTTTCAGCCTCCTGGGGATCTGGGATTATAGATATGCACCACCTGACCTGGAAAAAGTAATCAGAATTTTAAGACGTTCTGGTTAGCGATGAAGGGGACTGGTTTTGCTTGGCAAGGATTTGCAGCCAGCAGTTGGTGACATTTAAGAAAGGACATGAAGATGTGTCTGCACCTGGACCAGGAGAAGTCGTACAGGCCTGCTGGGGGGGCCGAACCGAGAGCCGCAGGCCTCTGCGGCTGGCTCTGGGCTGTGCTCTGACGGGAGGAGGCGGGGAGGAGGAGGTGATCTCCCTCATCAAAGCATTCGTGGAGAGGAAGGACCAAGCGGGAGGAGAGTTTTCGGGTGAGGTAGAGGCACAAAGGTGAGTGTAGAAAGATGCGGTAGTCAGAGTGCAAGTCCTACAACTTCGGCCAGCGTTTGGAAGCTGAGGCAGGAGCATTCCGAAGGTTGAGGCAGGAGGATCGCTGAGTTCTAGGCCAGCCTAGGTTCTGCTAGTGAGACCCCCGTCTCAAGAAACAAAACAAAGCAAAATTCTTGCTACCACTATTTCTATGGCACCTCTGCTTCCTCTGCAGGGACTGAGAAACACGCAGTTACAATGTGCTACGCAGTTACAATGCGGTTGTGGTCGGGTGGTGTAGTGGTTGATACAGTGTGTCAACTTGGCTGAATGACTCAGCAGCCCGGCTCCCTGTTGGTGGGAGCCCCACTCAGGGGTACAGTTGGTTCTTCCCTGGAGTATCACCCGGCCTGCCTAGGATATGATTGGATTTCTCCCTAGAACGGGATCAAGGGCCAGTCCTGGGGTATGATTGGTTCCACCCTAGGGCGCAGTGAGCTCACGTCAGAATGACTGAGCACAAAGAGACTTTTTAAAGGGCTGAAAGAGGAGTCAACACTTCGTTGGAGAAGCTTCGGTCTTCGCATTCAGACTGGACTTCATCGTCTGGCTTGCAGCGCAGACTCTTCAGCCTCCAGCTTGGATCTTTCGCCATCCGTCGCAGACTCTTCAGCATCCATTACAGACACTTCAGTCTTCCATTGCAGACCCATCAGCCGACAGAGACTTACACGGTGTACTGCAGGGAAGTCCAGGATTGAATTCTTCAGTCCGGAGCATGCAGACACCCTGTGCACGCTTCCTCATCTGACTCTGTGGCTGACTATTGTAAGCCAATATTATAGTTTCTTATAGATTGTATATTTGGTGTTAATATCCATTCCTTATATTATATCTATTCTGTTCCTCTAAGTAAAACCCTGACCAAGACAGAATTTGGCACCAGCGAAGTGGGGTCGTTGCTGTGACCAACCTGACCCTGTGGATTGCCAACTTCTGGGAATGGCTTATTGGAGGAGATAGGAAAGGTTCAGAGATGTCGGCTATAAGCAAAGCACTGGAATGGCTTTGGCTGTTCAGCTCGGGCGATTCGGGTCAGAGCTTAGAGCTGACCAGGCTGAGGAGGTTTCTGCTGGAAAAAAGGACAGCACTGGTCATTGGACTCCAGATGATTTGTGCTATGGATTGGCTGAAAGTCTTTCAGAATTTTGCTCGTGCCCAGAGACTTTGCCTAAGACCGAGATTAAGCACGGTGGACTGATTAATCTTTCAAGCGACATTTCAAAGCAGCAAACTATTGGGGCAGTGGTGTGGTTGTTATTGGTTGCTTTTAGACAGATTTATGTTGAAAAGCAAGAGCAAAGAGCCAAGAAGGATGATTTAAAGTGTGAGCTCGGCAGGCAGGAAGCACCAGGAAACCTGTGGACTGCAAAGATGGAGCTAAAAGGATCTAGATTGCTGGGAAGGAACCAGAGAATCAAAAAGATGGCCTGAGGGCATCACAAGAGGCAGCAGCTCTCCACCTTTGCAGCCTCAGAATTGCAAGGGAGAGAGACTTTGCCTTGAGAAGAAAGCCGTAGAGACCCAAGTACCAGAATGGCAGCAGCGGCCAAACCACGTTCCAAAATGGCGCCAGCATGGAGAAAATATTTTTTGGAATGAGAATCAGAGTGCTCAGCGATCTAGGCTCTTGTCCCTTCAGCCAAGAGAGAGGAAGCCTGGCTACTGCTCCTGCTGGCAGCAACTCTTGGCATAGGTGTATGCAGAATGTGGGAATTCTGAGGTTAAGAAGGCTTCCACCTCAATTTCAGAAGGCCTGGGAGGCCAGCCAGTGTGCCCCTGAGAGGGCAGTGTGTGAAGCTGGGTGTGAGAAGCCTGTTCAGTGGAAACCCCAGAAGTTTGGAAAAAGCCAGGAACATGGATCGTGCTAAGAGGGAGCAAAGCCGGCCTAAGAGGGAAGCCATGGGAATTACCACCAAGAGTGCCATAGGAGTGGAGTTGCATGATGCTCACAACTCAGTGCAGACCACTTCGGATGCTCCAGTTGGAACTATGGGATTTAATGTTTGCCCTGCTGGATTCTGGACATGTGTTGGTCCCAATGTTTTGTATTACCCTGCTGTTTGCAGCTTTTGGAATTGTAATGTTTGTCTTATGCCTTTGAATGATGGATATGTTTAACTCTTCTATTGTACAGGGGCTCACAGTTGAGAGTTTGCCTTGGATCTTGGAGGAGGCTTGGGATTTGGACTTTTCAGCAATGCTGAAACTGTTGGGACTTTGGCAGCTCTTCCAGATGGACTAAAATGTCTTTTGTAAAAAGGGATATGTATGAGACTTTGGGGGTCCAGCAGTGGAGTGTTACAGTTTATGTCTACTTGTCCCCCCAAAGCCTCATGTAGTCATTGGGCAGGGACTTCTATAGATTGAGATTTAATCCATGATCCCTGGGATTATATGTTTTAATACCGATGGGATTATTGGTCTGAGTAGGGCTGGGACTATGGGTGTGGTCTAGAGTGGATATCCTAAGGCAGAGAGCCTGATAGGAATATAAAGAGACAGAGAGACAGACTAGAGCTGTTGCTCTGCTGCCATGTTTGGTTGGCTGCTTCTGTCACCATTTTGTTGCTGTTCCACCACCATAACTTGGATGCTCTCTGCCCTGTTCCACTCAGCCTTGGGCCAGTCGAATGTGGACTGAAACCTCCACAAATTGTGAGCTAAATAAACCTTTCCTTCCTTCATTTTGAGTGTCAGGTATTTGTCCCAGCAACCAGTAAAAAGTGACTAAGACAGGTGGTAAAACCTATGCCTACCATGGGGCACAGGTGACATTAGGTAGCTCTCTGCCATAATCAGTGTGGGCACAGCTACCTGTACATAAACTAAAACACAGAGCAGGTCAGGCAGAAGCGGCTGTCAGGGGAGTAGCTTGTTCTAATACCAGAGGCCCCGCCCTGCCTGCCAAGCCACACTGTCCCATGGCTTCAGGACAGTAGCACTGAGTCAGCAGTTGCACACAGGCAGACTGGGCATAGGGGTGTCTAGGTTTGCTTTTGAAAGCTGGACTTACCTCAGTGACGCAAACTCAGCTGATACTTCAGCAGGACGAGCTCATTACAGGACGGTGGGTGGCTGAGCAGCACTGCCGAGTGTCCCTGAGCACCCAGGATCTGAGAAAAGTCCACCACGCTCCAGGCTCGCACTGCTGAGGCTGAGAGAGCCATTGGGAAAAGGAAGGGGCACAGATCCCTGAGGTGGAGGAGCAGCGGGCGTGCAGGGTGGAGACGAGGTCCCAGGTGTGCGCTCGCCTTGAAGTTTTAGCTGTGAGAAGAACGAACGTGGAAGAGCAGCTCCTGAGAAGGCAACCAGCAAGCCACCAAATTAAATGAGAGGAATGCTGAGCGTGTGGGGAGACAGAGAGGAAGGAGGCCCGGGCGTGGGACCAGGGCGTGAGGCCGGCACCAGAGGGCGAAACCGGCAGGATTTGCCTCCCATCCGGAGAAAGGAGTGGACCTGGCTCCCATGGATGGCAGAAAGGACAGCGGGGAGAGGACAGATGCCACGAGGCAGAGCAGGGAAGGCGCGCTCTTTAGCGGCTTCCCTCCCTTAGCCCAAACACGCGATTCTGCGGCGTGCCCTTTCCCGCCCTCCAGGTATGTCACCTGCCCCAGGATCTCCCTGTGTTTCCAGGGTCAACTTGAATGTGCACGCGTTGCTAGAAGCCTTGGTTCACATTAATGCTGTCAATTCCCTGCTGGTGTTTTGGTTCTGTGGCAGAGGGACCAGGCCTAGGAGCGCAATGCGTGTGCCAGGCATTGGCGGCCTGAACGGCTCTGATTTTCCCTGGCGGGTCCTTCTGTCCACCAGCTTTGCCTGTCAATCCAGAATGCCAGATTCTCATTCCATAGCTGCATAATGAGCGGTGGTGACCATGATCTTGATGTAACAGGCACACCAGGGCACCGTTCGCAGAGCCCTGGAGTGTGACGTAGAGGTAGGGCAGGGGACAGAGCAAGGAAGACCTCGACGGTCCGTCACACGGCAAGCCCAGGCACCTGATCAGCACATGCCAGAGCGGAGAGGCCTGGGAGTGGGGGCGGGAACAAGAGACGCGGCCACAGTGCCACCAGAAGTACGCTTTCAGGCCGCTGCTCCAACCTGCCTTGGGGCGAGGCCAGGAGACGACTCTGCGCTGTGTGCAGTACGCTGTCACGCCTTCCACCGCATCTGTGAAGACGTCAGCTTGGCGAGGCCCGGGAGGTGGCTTCCCAGGGCTGCTCCCTTGGTGCCACAGACCCGTGAGCCGGATGCACCAGCACAGCCTCCGTCCCTCAGCCTGACGAAGCTTCGGCTCTGGATCCCGGTTCTTGCTCTGAGCCTCGGAAACAAACAGAGAGCCTTCTCAGGCTTCGCGCCTGCTTCCCGCATGTCTAGTTCTGTGCCCGCCTGCAGCAGGTGCCTTCTGCATGCCGTGAAACTGCCCAATGCCCGCGAGGGCCACCCCGGGCAGCCGAGGCCAGCCGAGCTCTCACCCGGGAGCTTGCCATGCTTCCTGGGCGTGCTTCCGTTCAGATGAACTCTGAATTTTGAACTTTTGTCTCCTGTATATTAGTCTTTAGTAAATTTTCCCTTGCTTGTTTGACTGCACTATTGCATTTAAGAATTTTTTTTCCTCTGTACGTATTTGCAACATATAACGATCACATTCACCACGATCTGAACAGGAACCTAACACATCTTTATCCATTTCTTGTCTCTTCCCCTCTCGCTCCGAGCCTTTCCCCTCCCGCACTACTGAGGTGCTATTTCCGCTTTTTCCTTCAGTTCTTTTCTAAGCCCCTTTCCTCTTCCTCCTCCCTGTTCGTCCCCGGTTCCCCTTCCCATGGGAACGTACTTCTACTTGCCAGCGCTTCCAGATGATGGGTCCCCTGCGCTCTCGCTCAGTGCCCAGATCTGCCTGGCATCCTCGTGGCCACTCCAGCCTCTTGGGAACTGAACATGGCCAGTGATTCTTTGGGCGACCTTGAGATTAGAGACTCTGTAAACCGAATTTTGGCAACGGGGGTAACATAAATAAAACAGACCTTGATCTGGAAACCTCTGACAAATTCTTCCAATTTAGAGAATAAATTGGCCCCCTGTCCTCATGTTTATTCATTAGAATAGTTATTCCCTCAGACTTTTCTTCTTGATGTGCCCTTCCGCAGGCCCGGGCCCAGGCCCAGGCCCAGGCCCAGGCCCGGGCCCAGGGCTCTGTCTCAGCTTCGGCTACACTCCGTCAGCTCTCTGAGCCCGGCATCGGCATCACGAAGACTGAAAATTCACGGATTGCTCCATTATTCATTTGTTGTCTCCTGTTTGAAGAAGCAGCCATACTTGTCCTGCTAGCCTGTTGCCAAGCCAGGAGGGAATCCCGTGCAGTTGTCTGGTAACTGTTCAGTGCCCGCTGTTTGCTCCTGCTTGCTGGCTGACACCATAGCGGTACGTGGAGTCCACGAACTTCACCACACAGCCGAAGCCTCCACCTCACTGTTAGCAGGTGAGATGCCAGGGCTGCCCTCCCTTTCAGCTTTGGCCCTGCCGCTTTCCTTTTGCCCATGCCTGGGGCACAGGATGCATGCGCTGGGCGGAGCTGGGTGGCATCGGTGCGAGCTCCTACCTCACCTCCGCTCCCTCTCTCTCCCTACCCTCCCAGGGTTCCTCTGTGTCTCAGCCTCTTCACCACCTGAGACAGATCCATCTCCTGCTTCCTGTCATTTAAATTTTATTTATATTAATATTTTTATTATTTCATTTATTTAATTTTTGCAGTAGTTCATACATGGCATAATGTTGTCTTTGCCGTAGCTGCTCAGAGTACAGGGTGCAGACAAGATTTCTTCTCTCAACATCAGTAGTGCAGATCTTTCTTTTCACTGCACAGAGAGAAAGTAGCTGTATTTATAGTCCAGTGGGCCATAAGAGTAGTGGATTAAATTTCACTTTGTCTTTATGCACAGTTTGTTTTTCTCCCATAGGAGGCGTAAGGCGTTATTTAAGCCCTGTGTCTGATGTACGTCACTTCCCGTTACAGTCTCGGGGTGCAGCTGTTCTCCCCCAAATGTCTCGGTCTTGTCCTCTGTATGGCGGCGTAGTGCCCCACTGCCCACGAATACCTTGCTTTCTCTCCCCACTCCTCTGCTGGTGGACAGGCGTGCGGCCTGTTGCCAGGTGTGCTCCTAGGACCCGTGCTGCTCTAAGCACAGGTGTGCATGGAGCACTGTAGCACGAGGTACGAGGTCGGCAACTCCTTTGGGAAGATGCCTAGGAGGGCAAGAGGAGGATCCGGTGGAATTTTACTCGTGGCGTCTTGAGAAGTGTCCACAATGATCTCTGCAGCCGCCGTGCTGCTCACTTTCCACCAGTGGCAGAGCAGGGCTTCCTTCTCGCAGCCTATCGTGATGCTTTCTGCTCTAAATCTGAAAATGCTTACACATTCATCCTATTTCCATCTAAAGAGATTCTGCCTGAACCTGGAATAGGCATACCTTTTCCTACAACTTTGGGAGTTAAAAAAAAAAAAAATAGGCTCTTCTGAGCCTCCATGGAGGAGACAATAAAAGTGTCTGAAGTGACTCTGACGGACCTGTCTTCAGATGTGTGTGCTGTAAATCTTAGCTCTGTGGGTAGCTTTACTGAGGTATTTCTGTCTTTTCATGTACACTAGAAAGAAAGAGAAGGACCGGAGCCATTGGAAGGCAGCCCTGGGGGTCACTCCTGGCCTCTCCTGCCCACAGTTGCGTGACCCGGAGCCACCGCAGAGTTCTTGACATTGCCTTCCTTCTCTGTAATTGGGGAAACGGTCGAGGTCAGGGACGCTAACCCCCTAGCCCCGAGCTCAGCCATGAGTCCATCAGTCAGGGCCTCCTGCCAGAAGGGGGCATGCTGCCCCTGAGGGCGCCCTGAGCCGGCTTGATCTCCAGGTTGCCTGCACCCCTCCCTGGGACTGCAGATGAAACGCTGTGATCCGTGCGAGGCAGCGTTGGTTACCAGCTTGGAGACGGTGCTGCACAGCGGACGTCACTTGCGTTGCCTCCGCTGAAAGGAACATGGCTCAGAGCTGAGGTCCAAAGGGGTGACCGTGCCCCCGGGGAGCGTGGCTGTCACAGCGAGTTAGGCAGCCCTCCCTCCCCTTGGGAGGGCCCGAGCTGCGCGACTTTGCATGGGTCACAGGTCCTCCCACCTCCGAGGTGGCTTTTGGACTGGAGAGAGGAGACACTGTCACTCTCCAGAGTGCATATGACACGCGGTGAGTCGCAGGCACCCAGACTACAGGCTGGTGAAGGGGACCGCAGTGTTGTCACCACTGCTCCTGGAAAGTGAGTCACAGCTCCACGCGGCAGCGACCGGGAGGCCCCTCAGTCCCCGCAGGACACTTGGGAGTGGCTGTTACCTTGCACGGGTGGCAACCTGTCTCTGGCCCCCAGAGGAGGAAGTGAATAAGCACTCTGTAAACATGTGACCTAGATGAACCTTCAGACTGTTATTAGCCATTTCACTTTTTTAGTTTTAGTATCATTCACTCATTCATTTGATTTAAGACAGGGTCTATGGCATCTACAGGGTCTACAGGGCCTCACTCTGCAGAACAGGCTGGTAGTGATCCTCCTGTTTTCAGCCTCTCAAGCTCTGGGATGTAGGGCACACACCACCATGCCCAGTTTCCGTCGCTGTCTCAGCGTGCTCACCGGGGATCAAACCCGACTGTTGCGCTCTGCCGAAGCAGGAGCTTTAGTCCCCTGAGCTATCCAGCTGACCCTGTAGTTTTAGTATTTTTTAAATAAACTTTTATTGCTTACATCCTTGGTTAATGAAAAACTCCCAGAAACTGAGGATGAATGTGCCTGGGGTGGGCCTACATGGACTTGCGCTTATGCGTCTGGAAGGTCCTCGTGCTGTGGCACTTGAAAGTGAGGAGAGAGAGCCCGCGCAATCTTCAGAGCTGCGCGCAGGGGCTGGGGAGCAGCGCTCACTGCTGAGGGCTGGATGAGGGTTTAGCACGCACCAAATGCTAGGGTTACGGGCCCCACGCAGCCTCGTTCTCCAAGTAATCATGTCTCTGACAAGACTTGGGAACCAGGCGCGGAGGCACATGCCTGTAATATCAACACTTGGTGGCCACGGGGAGAGGGAGGCCAAGGCAGGAGGCTTCCTGTGAGTTCAAGTCTGGAGCTCTTAGTGAAAGCCCAGCTAAAAGCAAAAGAAACCCCCGGAATTTGGGTGTATCTTGATGAAAATTGTGTTGAAATGTCTTTTTGGTGGACACGTGCTTTTAGCGACTGCCTAGGAAGGGAATTGCTGGCTCACCGGGGGGAGGGGGCACACGCTTAGATTTTTAAAGACATCTCCAGTCTTCTACAGTGACTGCTTCCCGGCCCCAGCGGCAATGTTCGCCACCCACAGTTCCTCCCAGTCCTCTTCCAAATTTGACATTGTTATTCTTTTTAACTTTTCACCATTCCAGTGTCTCATGTCATTCTATTTCACTGTGGTTTTAATACAAGTTACACTAAGCACACTGAGTCCCTTTTAGCATGGCTGTCCATATTTGTGCATCTTCATTTGACAGGTGGATCTTATGTCTTGGCCACTTGTAGAAATCGTGTGTGTGACTGACTTGTAGGAGCTCTTTGTGCTAAAAATGAGTCTTTACCTCAAGTTCTTTACCAAAAGTATCTTTTGTCAATATTTTATTTTAGTTTGTCAAAGTTTTACATATATATATATCACAGCCAACTGGTCAGTTTTAATAAAGTTCTGCTGGGATTGGGGCTACAATTCCAGTACTGGGTCTCTCAGTTCATGAATGTGCTCTGCCAGTTTATTTTAGTCTTTAATCAGTCTTGGGGTTGTATTGTATCTTCTAGTTTAGAAGCCCTGTATGGCTTACTATATGTATTCATACGTGTTTTGCAGTGTTGGATTCTATTCTGAATGGAATTTTTAAAATTTTATTTTCCATTTGTTTGATATGTTTATACAAAAACAAATTAACTTGTGGGTTCACTTTGTGACTGTGTGTCCTGTGACACTGTAAATTCTGCTGTTCATTCTGCTCCTTGCTTTATAGATAGCTTAGTCACTCACACCTAGGCATTAGTGTGTACTATGAATGCGGTCTATTTCCTGCTTTCCAATCTTCACACTTGCTATTTCCTCTTTTACCTATTGAATTGTCTAGAATCTTCAGTGAAATGTTCAATATTATTAGTGAGAGGTGATGTCCTTGCTTTATTCCACATATTAAGATGGAAGAATTTGATATTTGATCCAATATGTTGGGACTACTTGAGGGAGTTTCATAGTTGCTCTTTATCTAATAGAGGAAGTTCACTTCACTATCTGATATAATTTTTAAAAATACTTTCTACTAATCAATGGTGAGAATTTCACTTTTGATAGTGAATTATACTGGTAGATTTTGAGACATTAAATTATATTTTTTTCTTAAACTATTTTCTCCATGTTCATGTTGCAATATCTTTTTACATATTCTGGTTTTGCTATAATTTATAAAGGAATCTAAATTTTATGTTCTCACAGAATATGTATGATATTGTTTTACATTAATGATTGAGAGACTTTGTTATCTTGGCTACACTGGCTTTTCCTATTTTTTGACAAATTTGTTTAATATTGGTATTATCTATTCTTAAATTTTAATAAGATTTACTCATCAGTCCAGCTGGACCTAGCATTTTCTTTGTGAGATATTTGATGAAGAATTTCACTTTCAACATAAAATATAATTCTGGCTTTTCTACTTTACTTTATGTCAATGGGAGAGCTATGAGTTTTAAATAAATTTGTCCATTTTATAAGCTGTCAAATTTAATGATAGGACAACTTTTAGTATTCTTTTATCTTTTTTAAATATTCACAGAATATTGAATGAAGTTTCCTTTTTATTTCTTACCTTGGCTTTTTTATTTCTTATTTCTGAACAGTCTTACTAGCGTTTTATATTTTGTTTTTCTTTGTATTTAGTAGAGCGTCTATGGGGTTTCACTGCACAGATTGGACTCGTAGTGATCCTCCTGTTTTCAGCATCCAAGTACTGGAATTACAGGTGTGTGCCACCGTGCCCAGTCTCAATCACTGTCTTAGCGCGCCCTCGGGTCAGGACTGGCACAACGTCCTGGAGGACTGAACCCTCGGCCCCTATGTCTGCCTCAGCAGGCATGTGAGTCCTCTGAGTCATCTGGTCGGCCCAGGGGTTGACAAATTTATGATGAGATAACTTCACTAACTTTTCTCCCATGATTTGCTTTTTTGAGGGGTGGGGGTCGGGGGGACCAGGGATTGAACGCAGGCCCTTGTGCTTGCCAGGCAAGCGCTTATCTACTGAGCCATCTCCCCGGCCCCTGATTTGCTGTTTTGAGTTAACGTCCTTCGCTTCGTTTTCCATTTTGTCATTTCTTTCCTTCTAATCGCACTGCAGTGAAATTTCTCATATTTTTCTAGGTTTTGATGTTGTGACTTTGATTTTAAACTTTTTATGATATAGTCAGTTAGAGCTACAAATTTTTCTCCAAGTAAGCAAGCATTGCTTTAGCCCACAAACTTTATAATTTCATTCTTTTTTAAAAAAGAAATCATTTTTATTCATTTATTTGTTTGGTAAAGGATCTTGCTGTGCAGCTTAAACTCGTCATCATCCTACTGTGTCAGCCTCCCCAGCGCTGGGGTTGCAGGTGTGTGCCACCACACTGGGTTTTGGTGACCAGCACCAGGGCGTGGCACGTGGTACTGGGGATAGAACCTCAGTCGTTTCGCTTTGCCAGGTAGCTGCTTTGACAGCTGAGCTATCTCTCCTGCCCTATATTTTTATTTTTATTCAATTTGATTCATCTTATGATTTCCCAGGTGATTTCTTGTGACTCATGGACTGTAGAAAGGAGGAACCTAATATTCAAACATTTGAAGGCATTAGGAAAACAAAATCGGAAGAATATCTTTCCAAACCAGAAAATCTTCCTTTAAAGTAGGAATGGAAGGAAAGCAACTTCATTGCTGAGTCGAGCTGGGATGCACTGCACTGTGCAGCTGTGTCCCGGGAAGCTGCACACTCAGAGCAAAGCCTGAAGGCCAGCCTTGCCTGGAGACCTGCAGGCCCAGCCCTCAGCCCCCTGCTCTGAGGGAGCCACAGCGAGGTGCCAGGTGCGGGCCACATGCGCTTCATAAGGACAGAAATAATTTACGATTTTAGGTGTTCCTACATGGGCATTCTCAAAAACCAAGGGTAAGGGTCACTGAGCTCGGCCCTCTTCTCCCTGCGCCTCTGCCCTTGCGTCTCACCCTTCCTGCAGAGCACGGGCCCTCCAGCTGCGCCTCTCCACCGCCCGCTCTGCATTTCTACCGGGAAGCTGCAGCTTTCTGTATACTCGGGAGAGTCCATAGCAGAGTGCACGCTGTGGCTTAGCACAACCAGAGTTGCTCTGGACCTACAGGGTTGACTGAGTCTTAAGTTGCTGTACTATGTTCCTCGAGCCACCCAGTTGAATCTGGCACAGGATCAGGAAATGGTAAAATTAGACTTAATTAACAGTGCATGAAAATTTATCTTGGTGATAAATTAATTTAACAATTTTTGGTGCTATCATTTTTGCTTACATTTACAAATGATTGACTTCTAAGCACTGTCTTTCAGTTCCAGATGACGTCTAGCCCAGGCAAGACTAATGCACATCCACCCCGGAGGCCTGGTAATATAAGTCCTTTAGAACGATTTCTCTGGGTTGCGCCTGGTAATATAAGTCCTTCAGAATGATTTTTCTGGGTTGCGCAGGCTGTTTTTAGAACTTTGGCGCTTGAGGGATCATTGCGCCCCCAGGAGCCAGGACTACAGACATGTAAGCATTCCGGCCTCACCTCAAATTTATTTTATTTAATTTTTTTTATTTTTTATTACTGCATGTTTGTAATATATAATGATGAAAATATTTGGAATCCATATATATATATATATATATATATATATATATATAAATATATATATATATATATATATATGGAGAGAGAGAGGAACAAAAAGTTATAACCAAAACAATAACAATAACAAAGCAACATAAAACAGTAAAAATGGTGCAGAATTTCAAAACATGAAAAGAATTAGCCCAAGACCAAAAATCACATGATCATCTCAATTGATGCCGAAAAGGCCTTTGACAAAGTGCAACACTCATTCATGTTCAAAGTCCTACAGAAAATTGGAATAGAGGGCCACTACCTCAACCTGATAAAAGCCATCTATGACAATCCAACAGCCAGCATAATTCTAAATGGGGAAAAACTGAAGTCTTTTACTGTTAAATCTGGTACAAGATAAGGATGTCACCTATTACCACTCCTATTCAGTATAGTTCTGGAACCATTAGCTATAGCCATTAGACAAGAAAGAGAAACAAAAGGAATAAGAATAGGCAAAGAAGAAGTAAAACTATAACTATTTTCAGATGACATAATCTACTTGGAAGGCCCAAAGAAATCCACCAAGAAGCTACTAGAATTAATACACAAATTCAGTAAAGTAGCAGGCTACAAATTCAACACGCAAAAGTCAAATAGCATTCCTCTACACAGATAATAAACACACTGAGAGAGAAATTAGAGAAATAGTACCTTTTATGATAGCACTGAAGAAAATGAAATACTTAGGAATTAACCTAAGGAAGTAAAATAACTTTTCAATGAAAACTACAGTACTCTATAAGAAGAGATCCTAAAAGACTTCAGAAAACGGAAAGATATTCTCTGCTCCTGCATAGGAGGAAGCAACATTATAAAAATTGCCATACTCCCTAAATTGTTACACAGATTTAATGCAATCCCTATGAAAATGCCATCAACATACTTCACAGACCTGGAGAAATCACTCCTAAAATTTATTTGGAACCAAAAAAAAAAAAAAAAAAAAAAGACCCAGAATTGCAAAGACAATTCTGGGCAACAAAGGTAAGGCAGTAGGCATTACAATTTCTGACCTAAAGTTATACTACAAAGCTATAGTAATAAAATCAGCATGGTATTGGCAAAAATATAGACCTGAGTATCAGTGGAATAGATTAGAAGATGCAGAATCAAATACAAACACACTCAGCCAGCTTATTTTTGACCAAGGGGCCAAACATGCTTACTGGAAGAAAGATAGCCTCTTTAACAATTGGTGCTGGAAAAACTGGCTCTCTACATGCTGAAAACTAAAACTTGACCCAATCTATCACCATTCACTAAATTGAAGTTGAAATGGATTAAAGATCAAATTTTAAAAGAGAAACATTAAATCTCCTGGAAGAGAAAGTGGGAGGAAATCTTGAAGACATCGGGGTAGGAAAAAAATTCATGGACAAAAATTAAAACGGACGTTTAACACTTGAAAGCATCAACAAATGGGACCTCCTTTGCCTAAGGAGTTTTTTGCACTTCAAAAGAAATTACCAACAGAGTGAAAAGACAACCCACAAATTTCAAAAAGATTTTAACTAATAAGTATTCAGACAAAATTCTTCCATCTAGAATCTGTAAAGAACTGAAAATCATTAGGATTCTAAAATTCAAAGACCCAATCCAGAAATGGCCATCGGAGATGAACACTCACTTCTCTGAGAAAGAAATTCAGCAAGCCTATAAATACATGAGGAAATGCTCCACATTGCTAGCCATCCATGAAATGCAAATTAAAACAACACTTAGGTACCATCTCACCCCAAAAAGAATGGCTATCATAAAGAATCAACCAGCAACAAATGCTGGAGAGGCTGTGGGGAAAAGGAACGCTTCTCCACTACTGGTGGGAATGCAGACTGGTGCAACCATTATGGAAAGCAGTGTCGAGGATCCTTAAAAAACTAGAATTGGAAGTTCCATTCAATCCAGCTATCCCCCTACTGGGAATTTTCCCAGAAGAACTGAAAACTTCATACCATAGTGATATCTGTGCACCTATGTTTATAGCAGCCCAATTTGTAATAGCCAAATCTTGGAAACAACCAAAATGTCCATCATTTGAAGAATGGTTGAAAAAGATGTAATATTTTTATACAATGGACTACTAGTTAGCTATAAAGAATGGTAAACTGGAAGACCTCATATATAAATGGATGTATATTGAGCATATACTCATAAGTGCAATAAAACAGACCTACATTTGTAAATATCTTATAGTGTCCCTAGTATAAGAAATCTAAAGAAGAAATAAAAATGGAAAGGCATAACACAGCTGAATTGAAATCAAAGATGTTTGAAGCAAAGCTAAAACTACACTTGGAATGTGTGTCATTCTGGACTTTTAGATGTGTACTGTTTCTAATATAAACTCAGTCACCGCTATACTCTCTCTCAAGTAAATGGTTGGCTAATTAAAAAATTGGTATTAACCGAGAATAAGAGACTAGGCAAAATGCCATAGGCTTGACAGGCTACAATTTTGTTCATTCTTAGATTTCTAAATGTCTGTAAAAATGTGTAACTGCTTTTATCACATTCTATAGAGATTTATTAGAATATCAATGATTGAAGGAAAATACCAATGTCAAGCTAAGTCTAAGATGTTTGACGTTCACAAAGGCAGTGATGTTGAGCTCAATTACCTATGTTATAGAGTAATAGTATCATGAAACTTCTCTGCTGGAAGGTTGAGAATACAAGGTAACAGACCAAAAATTGAAGAAAAAGAAGGGCTATGAGGATAGCCATCATTTTGGCCCTAGTCCTTCAAGGTCAGTGAGGACTCAGGACATAAGAGAACCTGTGCTGTCACATCCTATAACTCAGTGATTTCCCAAGATTTCTGGTCAAGAAGTTTATGGGACCTCAGAGGAAAGGGATAAATGAAGTATTGTGTGTCTAGGGAGAGTCACCTGGGGAGAAAACATTCTCTCAGGTTTTCACAGAGAGCAAAGTGGTCAAGCAATGGCTGTGACTTGTCCTGATGGCTGACACTGACAACAGTTCTACAAAGCACTGTGCTTGGTTCCAAAGTTAATCCTGAGGAGATTTGACCTTGGAAAATACAAATGATGAAAGTTTTGTTAGACAGATCTTGCTTTAACTTGCCCTTGATTACCCAGCAGAAAAGCTTAATTATGAGGCATAAAATGCAGAGCTAGATTAATATGGTGATCTGTAAGAGGCTTAAATAAACAGCCTTCAACACTGCCAGTTTTACCAGTAACCCACTGCCATTATGAAACATTGGACTATGTATACAACTACTTCCTCTTAGTTCAAAGAGAAGAAAACTTTTTCTATTTTTTTCTCTAGCAATATTGATTAGAAAATTTATCATGCCTACACCCTGTACTCTATATAACTTTTATGAGGACAACAATATGCAGTATGTCAATTATTGCGGTTGTACTACTAAAGCGTTTTGAAATTCTCATATTGTTATCTCTTATTAAAAGTAATAAAAAAAAGAATGGAATTAGCAGTGGTCATTGGGCTGGGAGCTCGCCTGCCGGCCTAAGCATCTGCAGGCTGCCTGGATCCCTGTGGCTGACACCGTTGCTGTGCGGCGAAGCGGTCTTCAGGCTGGGCTCTGCGGCACAGTGGTCTGTGTCTTGCGGTGAGGAGCGCTAACTCAGCATCAAGCTTCTGTGAAGTTCTGAGGCTCAGTTAATGAAGCCTCTAGAAGAACAGTAACAGCTCACAAGGACAGGACGCGGGTGACCGTCTCCAGTGGCGACTCAGTGTCACCGCTCTGTGGGCTGTGCAAGGCGAAGGTCTGACTGTCTTCCTACGCAAACACGAAAAACGCACATTTCTGTGCTGCGGGGCTCCCGGTCTCTCGCAGCCACTCTGCAGCTTAGCACTTGTCCACCTGCCTTTCCACAAGGAGCGGGTAGAAAGCGTTTCACCCTGTGGCCTGCGTGCAGTGACCCCGCCACTTATCTAACTTCCCAGTTGTGTTCTTCCCAGATCTCTTTACCAGTCTGCTTTCCCAGATGCATGCGTAGGGTGGGAGTGGGTGACGCTTGAGAGTCGGTGCGCTCAGACACCAGGCGGACTCGGGCTGGGTCAAAGGCACACACCTGGGTCCCCAAACAGAGCTGCTCCTTTGCTACCAGGGAAAGAGGTTGCGATTTCAGTCTTGTCTACAGGAAGCTTGTAACAAAGGGAGCCCGTCTCTGAAAGAGCGTCACATCCCTGTCCAAAAGCCAGCTTGAGGCAGCTATTAAAAAAGACACTAAGAGACCAGACAAATAGACAGAGCGGGATTTGTGGAAAGAAAGCATCTGGAGTCGGGCATCTTTGCTTTCATTTTTCTAAATGTTGTCCTTAGAACACCAGAAGAATGACAAAAACCCAGTTCTAGTCACCTTTGTTGATAATATCTTATTTATTTATTTATTTATTTATTTATTTATTTATTTATTTATTCATTTGGTACAAGGTGTTACATAGCTTCGACTTCTAGTGATCCTCCTGACTCAGTGTACCAAGCACTGGCATTACAGGCGTGTGCTTGTGCTACTACACCTAGTTTCAGTGGCTAGCCTGGGATGATCTTGTTAGATACTATAATGCCAGTCCTGCAGAGGTAACTTTTCTTATAAAAACTTTCCGTGTTCTTTAGGGAATGTAATCCCTGAAGTTAAGATAAGAACTATTATTGTTTCTTTCACAACACTGAATGTACAATGTCTTCATTAGTCAATGTTAAAATTAATCTTGGATTTGTATATATATTTATAGAAAACTAATCTAATAAGTCATTTGGATGTTATTTTATTTGGATGCTTTTAAAAACTGGCTTGCTCCAAGAACTTCAAATTTGAAATATTTCAATTTTCTCAGACTAATGTTTCTGACTGCAAATGATCACTACACTCAGTGGCGAAAGGCCTTCCACAATTAATGTAACATAAGCTAAAGAACATTAATTTTTACAAGGCACACTCTTGTAGAAGTGTTCCCTAAAACACATACAATGGCATCTATGGCTTAAGATATTCGACCTTCTGCATATAGTCCAACCACCTACTATAATTTTCACCTGCTATAATTTTGGTTGATAATCTTTCAGGACATATCAATCTCATTTGAAAGTAATTTTCATTTAGGGCTCAAAAAACTTTCTATGTCCTCTCCTGGCCTTTATTTTTTGTGTTAAAAATTGGCTGTTACATTCATAGGTTTACCTTTGCATGTTACTAGATGTTTTTCTCCAACAAATTTTAGTATTGCTTTTGTGTTAAATTGTGGGACTCGTACTGTGATGTGCTGTGGGTAAGTTCTTTGCTGGTACTATCTGAGGTTCCATGTGCCTCACTGAGCTGGAAGTTGAAACCTTTGCCCTAACCTGGGAACTTTTCTGCCATGATTTTGGTGAAAACATTTTTTATTCCTTTTGTGCCACCTGCCAATCCTTACCTCTTGCAATTCTTAGCGTGGTGCTGTAGCCAGCGATTAGCTGTTGGGTCCAGCCTCTGCAGCCGGGTTGAGTTGCGGAGGTCCTGCTTTTGCGCTTCATTTCTGGCGTTGCGTGTTCCTGTCCGTTCCTACTCCCTGTGCTCTCAATGGAAATTTTATACCCTGATGTCTGTTTGGTTTCTTTTCACAATCTCTAAGCTTTTACCAAAATGGTCATAACAAAGCAAAACAAATGCCACCCGCCCTGGGGTCAGGGACGCAGCCACAAGGCACAGTGCGTGCCCTGCATGCACTGGCCTTGCACGCATTGGCACTGGGGTTTAACCATCAGCATGCAATAAATGGAGCCAAACTCAAGATCATTCAGACTAAGTGTCTGGTTCCACAGGAAGACAAATTTCACTTGCTATTATAGAAAAAAATATCTCTCAAGGGTGCTGCTGCTTCATTTTGACTCTTAAGCTTTAGTAGAAGTTCCAATGTAACTAAGTGATTATGTTTTAATTATAACCTACTTTTCAAAAAGGGTATATTGGCAGCAGTCCATGCACTGAATAAGTAGCTGCATCTTTGAAGTACATTCGGGCTGGCCACGGTCGGTGCACACACACGCCACACATATTTCAAATGAAAGCAGCTGGCTCTGTATCTTGGTTGAGTGAA
The DNA here is from genome assembly GCA_004027025.1 of Myocastor coypus. Taxonomy (NCBI): domain Eukaryota; kingdom Metazoa; phylum Chordata; class Mammalia; order Rodentia; family Myocastoridae; genus Myocastor; species Myocastor coypus. Next base: position 162,307 of record PVJA010000269.1, read on the forward strand.
GATCAGTTTATATTCTTTCACTGTTTTTCTCCTGCAGTTAAGTATGAAAACAAGATGGCCTCGTGTCTCGCTGTCAGTACAGTGATCTGGATACTAGGAGCAGGCGGTTTCAAAGGTGTTGTCCGTTCTTTGCCATTTCAGGCTGGCTACCTAGCATATATGTGGCTTTCATGAACATCAGCAACCTATAGTCCATTTTGAAATTCATTGCTTTTTCTGGAATTGGCTGGTGGCAAACTGCACACACACTGATATGCTTTTTACCTTTCCTACCAAGATATCATTCATACTTAAGGAGTTATATTGAGAATATGCCGCTTACTTTGTGCTGCTCTAGGAGCCTGTGAGACAGGGTTTTCCATTCTGGTAATGGTGAGCAATTAAATTCTGGTGTGGTCAACAATCAAGGTGACCAACTCCTTTGGTTTGAGGGTGATAGAACTGAAGTAGCTAAATGTGTAATAAAAAGTATTTTAAGAAGAACCAATACAGACTCTTCACTGAGTTCAACTAGCAGATATTTAAACATGTGAGGTGAGGTTGTCTGTAAATCATGAAACACAGCATACAGACAAGGACCAAAACAGAAGAGAGGTAGAGAAGAGACGGCTCAGAACAGAGGAAGGAGATATGGCAGATAAGGAAGTAGGGGAAGCTCAAACATGCCTCCGGATTGCATGGTTAGCCATTTTAAAAATGCTGCAATATGTATGCTAACTTATTTAATTTATGCTAATAGTTTATCTTACATTATTGAAAAGAAGGTTTGTTGTTATGTGTTTCTTTTTTTGTGAACTTTGTGTATAACTACTTCCTGTTAATTCAATGGGAAGAAATATTTGTACCAATAGTGTTTAGAAAAGTTAACAGGCCTGCATCTTGCACTCGGAACAACTACTATGAAGACACCAATGTGCATTGTATTAACAAAAATAAAGAATCTTTTTGGTTTATGTCTTTTTGGTCTACGTTATTTAAATCTTTTGAAGTGTAATTAATTAAATCCTGAGAGATTTCATATATTTTATCAACTTGAGGTTTTCCCGCTTTTATGTTATCAGCTTGTTTGATTCAAATAAAAGTATTTATTTCAGTGTGTTATTTTTAAAGCCAACTTATTCATTTCAGTTCTGTGTTTCTCACATTTTCAAACTGGAACGTTTCCTTTTAAGCTTAATTTTTCTCTTTTCTTTACTTTTTAAAATTTACTGATTTATTAATTTTAATGAGAAAGAAATAGCAATGAGACAACTTCAAAACAAGTTAGTAGGACAATTACAATAATTAATATATTTCATGTTGTTGTCTAATAGTAGTTATTCAGAGTATAAGATGCAGACATGATATCTTGTCTAAACACTGTTAGTACAAATATTTATTCACATTGAACTAAGAGAAAGTAGATGTATATCTATCCTAGTTTTTTTTTTTTTTTTTCACTACAAAATGGTCCTTCAAAGTGATCGACGATGCCTAAGTATGCTTAAGGAGAGTCGCCTAGAGAGAAATCATTCTCTCAGGCTTTCACAGGGATCAAACTGATCAAGCAATGGCCATGACTCATCCAGATGGTTAACACTGACAAAAGATCTACATGGCTTCAGGGTAAATACTGAAAGGATTTGACTGACCTTGTCAGATATAAAAGTTAAAGTTTTTGTTATATATATAGGTCTTGCTTAAACTTGGTCTTAACCATCCTGCAGAAAAGTCTAACCATGGGGTATAAAAAGTAAAGCTATATTAATATGCTGAGCTAAAAAAGGCTCAAATCAACAACTTTTGACATTGCCAGTTCTGCTGATAACCTACTACTATTATGGAGTATTGGACTCCACTGGGCTATTTTCCTGAAGTCACGCACCTACAATATTTGAAAAGCAATGGAACATCTGTCTCTGACAAAACAAAACAAAAAAGGGGGATATGTCTTGTACTAAGTAATTAATTTGAATATAGCCTTAAGCAGTGTGATAATTATCATTATCCTCTTAATATTCAGTTATAAAAGTGTTTTATATTTTATAGAATAAAAATTTAAAAAAACAATACTAAATGCAGAAAAGGAGGATAAAATGTGAGAACCTTTGTGAAGGAAGTTTAGCTTGATCTCATGATTTTTCTGGCATAGAATTTTGTGTTCTTGAGAAATCATTAATTTAAGAAAAAATTTATTCCAGTGTTGAGTTTGGTTTACCAAACAATCAGATCTATAAACTGTGTAACTTCTTCATGCTTCATAGGTTAAAAATGATTTCATTTGGTTGAAAACAGAATTTTCGGAAACATGTTCCATGGCATGCTGGTTCTTTTTAAAAATGGAGAAAATTCTATATTTAAATACATTTAGATGGGAGACTCAGGGAGATAGCTCAGTGGAATAAATGCTTGCCTAGCAAGTACAAGGTGCTGAGTTCACTTCCTCATACCACCAAAAAAAGAAAGAAAGAAAGAAAGAAAAGAAATGAAATGAAATTTAGGGCCTCGGGTGATAGTTTAGAAGTCTAAGCCCCTGCCTGGCAAGTGCAAGGGTTTGGGTTTGATCCCTGGCACCATGTGCTGCACTGGCCCTGGAATCCCAGGAAAGCTGAGCTGGCCAACTACTACTGGGCATGGTGATGCATGCCTTTAATCCCAGCACTAGGGAGGCTGAGACAGGAGGATCATTAGGAGTCTGATCCACGTTGTGAGACATACTAAATGAATAAACAAAATTTTTAAATGAAAAAATTTAAAAAAAAATTAGGAAATAGTAGACTAGATGTAGTTATTTGTTACGGAAACTTAATTATCCCATCAGCACCTACATGTCCTTGTGGAAGAATGCAGCCTGTCTTCTATAGCCTGATTTGGACCCAGACCTGGGTTTGAACAGAACAAGTCCATAGTATTTCACTGTATCTAATAAAGTTCTAGAAACTTCTTGGGGGAAAAACCTTTCTCAATTCCCTTGACGCTTTCCGTAGGCATGCCATGGTGACTTTGAGTGCTTTTCTGACTCAGGTGGGTTACAGCAGGCCCCAGTTCCTGGGTCAAAACCTCGTCCACAAGTCAGACTCTCCCCACTATCCAGGCACCCAGCACTATTCCGTATGTGTCGGTGACCACAGCTCTTTGGGCTCATCCTTCTCTCTTCCAGAAACAGAGGGTTATATGCAAGGTCATTCTCACTAGAGGACAGAGCACTTCTAGGTTACATTTTTCACTTTCATCTGCCAGGTAGACTTCTGGCCCTCTCCTGGCCTCCTCCAGTCACCTCCTGACCACCGAGCTTCTGCGTGAGCCCGCAAGTGTGAGTGCTCCCTTCCACAGATGGACCTGCCCTGGAAGCGACCTGGAGAGGGCGCAGGCAAGTGCTGCAGTGTGCTTCAGACACAGTGCAAGGCCACCTTTCACGCAGCCACTGCGCTTCACCACGCGCACCTGGATGGGCCCCGCGGGCTCAGGCATTGCTGTGATGCACACGTCCTCCTACTGTGCTCATCCTGTGATTCACAGGGTGTTACGAGTTTCCTCCTTGATCATCAGATTATTTTCAACTGTGTGTTTGCTATATTACTTTCATAGAATATATGTTGAAGCACTTGCATATCATTGTATTTCTGTAGAAGCTTTTTGTTGTTCTAAATGGAAATAAAAACGATCTCTTCAATGTAAAGTTCACTAGTTTTTAAGTCAGATAACTGCGAAACTCGGAGACTGTCCTTGCATTTCAACATACAGTAAATTAAATTCAGAGCTGATAATAGCTTTGCACATTGCAGGCTGCCTGTTCAAAATAAATAGCTTTTTGAAGCACCCGCACTCTGTCAGTAGAGAAATCCGGCGCTTTCCCCCGTCCTCGTCCTTGCGTGTCAGTCTGTCTCAGGATATTGACACCGTTCTGCAGCACTCTGTGATATTTGTCTAGGTCCACGGAAGTAGAGTCGCAGGATGAAAAACCAATACTCAGAACTCATTTAATTCGATGCATTCTACATAAATCTTTAAAAGATGGAGAGTGGAGGAAATGGGAGAGGAAAGGGGCCTGCTGAAGTGAACGTCTGTCTTCATTTTTCTTTTTCTTTCCTGCTTTGTCTTGGAAGGGAATATTGGGCAGCAAGAAATTGATAAATCAAGGATCAAAATCGATAAATTAACAACTAAATGATGTAATGTGGAAAAAAAAAAGCTGCAGGCTCAGTCTTCGTAACGAGACATCAAAAATGTCATAGCTTTGAATTTTAATTAAATAAAAATCTGAAATGGTTTGTCAGGGGGCAGGGCTCGTAGCCAATGATAGAATCTTTGTCTTTCAGCTGATTTTAAAAATAAGTTTATTTTCACAAGGAAGAAAGCAATTTGTAAAGGTCCTTGAGGGTTGTAAGGCGCACGGTTCATATTGCAGCTCTATTATCTGGTTTGATCTCTAGAATGTATGTGAACAGTTATAATCTGAAGCCATCACCAAAGTCTTTGTTCCTTGTACAAATTGGGTGAGTGGTAGACAACCTCCAAAATTATTTCTTTAAAATTATGTTTTTATGAGAAACTAGCCCACTTTACACATACTGTCACAAACTGCTATTTAAATTATTGGCTGAAACGTACATAAAAATAAACTCAGAGTGGGTTAAAATTTTAAGTCTAAGATAACCGTAAAACTTCTAGAAGAAATCAGAGAATTCCTATAGGAGATTGCTTTTGCTTATGGTTGGTCGCCAGTGGCTCATACAGCAGCAAAAATAAAAATGAGGCCATATGAAAATAAAGAACTCTGGATGAATGGCAAGAGTGAAGCAGTGACCGGAGACACAGGAGAAATGCGTACAAGGCACCTGTCTGAGGAGACATAAAACTTCCAAAATGCATAAGAAAGTCCTACAACTCAATAGTAAAGAATGACCACAGAAAACTTAATATCTACAGGAGTCTTCCGTGCTACTGAATTTGTGACTTGAAGCCTTTGTAGGTAAGTGGATGCAACTTGAGGCGATATGCAAAAGTGAAGTGAACCAGACCCACATGGGTAAATAGCCTATGGTCTTCCTAGTACAAGAACTCGAAGAAATAAAAACCGCAAGGTAAATCAGACATAGTTAAATGGAAAGAAACAGAACTTAATGACTTACCAACAAAGAGAAAGAAAGGAGAAAAGGTAGGAAATAAGGTAGGGGCAAAGCCACACATGTGTATATACAGGATAGATAAGGCAATGGTACCAGCAATTAGTTTTCTGAAAATAGCAGTTAATGGATAGGATTCTCACCCTGACTATCTCTCTATGCTGGTGTCTGTGAACTAGGTAACTACATTGAGGACAGCAATGTGTAACATTAAAACCGTGCTTGAAATATCTGTCATCTTGGTCTTCTAAATGTGTACCATTTCTAATGTCATATCAATTATTACTATACTCTCTTTAAGGAAATTTTTTGAAAAAGGTAATAAAAGAAAGTGAGAGACAAGAACACAATTTTAAGGTTTCTTGAAAGCACGTGGTAATATCCAATCCGATGTCTTATCATGTCTAACTATCTGTTAATCTGAGCAACAGAGGAGCAAGAGATGGGTGAAAATAGATACTATATCAGTCACTATTAATTGGCCATTCTTGTTTTGAAAATCTATAACGTGTGTATTGTTACATGTTACCCTGTTTCTGGCTTTGCTTTTCTTTTCCTTGCTCTTGTTTTCACTCTTCAAAACAGAGGAAATTATTTTAAAAAAACAAAAAAGAAAAAAGAAAAATGAGCTTAGGACTTGAATAGATAATTTTCAAAGAAGACAGTCAAAGGCCAGGAAGTCTGAAACGAGGATGCGCGCCATTGCGTAACAGCAACTGCAAGTTCAGGCCTGGTACACCACAGTGCCTGTGTCAAATGCCTGATGGGTCTGCGAAAGGGTAAAAGTGTTTGGTGAGGGTGTAGAGAACTTCAGGCCTCCTGCGCTGCTGCTGACGATGGGCACACTGCACTGTGGAAGACAGGATGAGGCCTCCTCCAAGGCATGAAGGATAGCGCTCTGCCGCTAAGTATTTACGCAGGCATTTTAAAGTCGGGCTCTTGAGGAGATACGAACACTCCAGTGCTCACTATGACGTTACTCACAATGGTTATGGGAAGGAAACAACATTGTTCTCCATCAGCTGGTGCATGATGAGCACAATGTGGCCGATACCTACAGTGCATGGCTGGTCAGCCTTACAGAGCAGGGAATTCTACACTGTGCAGCAGCACGGATGACCCTGGAGGATGCTCCCCTCTGGAGCCTGTATTTCTATGTGGTTCTGAAGGAAGCATTTGTGTCAGTGGACTAAGTAAGGAAGATCCACTGTGACCAATATGGCAGGCGTCTGCCACTACCTTGGGGTTTGCAGGCCATGAGGTCAGGGCAAAGCGAGTTTATCCTCTTTCCTTGGGCTGGGGTGTCCATCTTTCCCTGCCCTCTGTCCCTGGAGTGTGGTCTTTGCTGCTGGGTCTTGCACTCCAGGTTCTTGCGGGGCTTCTTGCCCAGTTCTCAGGTCCTGGAGTTAGAGTAGGGCTTCCTCCCTTGGTTGATCTTGTGCTCCACTCTAGAGCTGGGACCAGGTCTCACAACCACTTCTGCTGGTGTCAGTATAAAGGCGGGGCATAGTGGGGCTGCTTGGCCTGCACAAGTGTGGGAGCCGATCCCTTAGGAGTCAGCATCATCTCCATGTAGGTCTATGCTTACTCTGTTGGTTCTGTTTGCTGCCATCGTCTGGATAACAAGCTAATCAACAGGTATAAAATGCACCTGAGCAGGTTCTGCAATCTCTGGGGACCTAGGGTACAAGTGCCTGTAAGTGACAATGATGTATTGATCTCACCAGGACCCGCCCACTCTGTGGAAAATGCAAAATGAAGGTAGCAATGAACTCTATAAGCAGCTTGTGAAATATGTGAACAGCCAGGTTTTTTTTTTTTTTTTGTCACCAATTCCATGTTGTGTATTTTAGTTTCTTTTGACATGTTGCATGTGCTGGATCGTTCTACTGTTTGCAATGGAATTGACGTAGGTGGAAACGGGACACTGTGGTTATTTCCTGTTGCTCCATCTTTGAAGATGGGCAGAATTCTTCTACTCATGTTTAGAGACCTCAGTTTCTGCCTTTTTATCTTATATATGTTACATATTTACCTTTTTTTTTTTTTTTTCTTTGTCTTTTTGAGACAGGGTTTCACTATGCAGTTCAGGCTGGCCTTGAACTCACTTTTGTAGCCCAGGCTGATCTCGAACTCACACTGATCCTCCTGCCTCAGCCTCCCAAGTTCTGGGATTACAGGCGTGAGCCACCACGCCCGGCTTTTACCATTTTGATAATTATCTAATTCTGAATGATCATTGAAATTTGTATTTTCAGTGTCTTGTCCATGCATTGATCAATGTACTTATTATTTTTCAATTATCTATTGTAGTTTTTATGTTATAATAACTGACTTAATGATACTGAAAACCAATGCTAATGTTAATGAATGCCAGTAATCGAGTAATTCTGATTTGACAAGCACCAAGCTGTTGATCATCGGTGTTTAGTTTATCCTTCAAAATGATGCGATGAAGTAAACAGTACTTTTCTTTCTCAGATCTAGAAACTGAATTACGGGATGACTTAGCATTTCCTAAGTCACTTAGCTTGGTAATTACTGTAGGGGGTTTAAATATTTTGTTTGATGATTTTTAACCATGCAATTCAACCTTGGTTTCTTCTGTATTTTATCTTCATTTTTTGAAATTTATTGGTCTCTTACTCCTTGGGAGAGATGAATATATGTTATGATTTCTAGTAGATTCTCAGTAGTAAAAAGCTCTGAATTTGAACATAATCTGATTAAAAAAGGGAATCGTGCCGGATGCGGAAAGCGCACAGAAAGCTGCTGTTGCTTGCGGAGAAAGGTTGTAGAGAGCGCTTAGGAGTGCTTTCAGCAGGCGCAGTTTCGTAAGTTACTGGTTCACGCAGTTTTTTTATTTACCTTAATGCTGACTGTATTTTTTTGTGTTGGACAAATACCCTGAAAGACACTGGAGGAGAGACCAATGCGTGGTTCGCTTCCTCAAGTGTGACAGCCTTGTGGCTGAGCTGAGACACAAGCAGACATCAACCACCGCGTGCCGAGCTCTCTTCAGCCAGCCCAGCTCAGAAGCAGAAGGCTGGGGGCTTCGTGAACATGATGCGGTGCCACATTTCGGAATGTTCCCTGCAGTTCTTCCACCAGCAGGGGAATTAGAGCAGGAAGCGTTAGGAATAAAACACTTCTGCTTGCTCCCAGCTGTGACTGGGGGCTGATGTTGGTGCAGAGGGTGAAGAAACACGGCGACAAGCATGCGCTGAAGGGAGGGAGCAGGCGCCTCACGTGCAGGATGTCATGAATGCGAGGCCGCCTGCGCATTATATTTTGGTAATGCAACGGCATGTTTTTTCCATTAGAAAGGGCAGAACTAAACCTCTCATCGCCCGTCGGTGGTGCCCGCGGCCCCAGAACATGCTGACCCTCGGCTCTCCCTCCATGGACGGAAAAGAGCTAAGGTGCCTGGGAGGAGAGAAGGGGAACTGCCATTTGTCTGCGTTTTCCCGCCCGCAGTGACAGTTGGTCAGCCGCTTGCGACACTCTTCACTTGTCGCACACCAGAAATGCAGCGTATTTCCCTGCAGAATACCCATTTTTGCTACAACTTCGACATTTTACCTTTTATTTAAAAATAATCACCATCTTCAAGTCTGAGGCTAGAAAGCAAATGAGTTGAAGTGGAAAAAAATACTATGTTTCAAATAGTTATATATTTTAATTCAGTCTTGATAAATGGCTTTCCTTTAGCGCTGCGGCGTGAGTCCTACTTCACAGCTGATGGTAATTTCCATAATCTCACAAGCAGAAGCCCCCAGCTCGTCATAAACAGGCTTCCCCTTCCTTCCGTTGCACCTCTGAGGCGGGACTTCCTGGTGCAGCGATCACGTTCATCTGGCAGGACCTCGGGCAAGCACACTGAACTGAAAACCTAGGTCATGTGGAAATAAGAAATTTCCATGTGCATTTAATTGTGTAATTGTGTCAACATGCTTCTTCAAGTCTACGTCTACTACTAGAAGCAGTGTATTTATTGAAAATCATCTGATTATTTTGACTGCAATGTGGCAATAAATGACATGTTATGTGGGCTGGGAATGGAGTATTTCTTCAACAGAGTGAATTGTTGTTGCAAATTTATAAGCATAAACATATTGAAATTATATTATTATGAAGTAAAACGTATTAGTCTTTTTTTGGTTTGGTTATCTGTAGTTAGGGCTTCCTTTTTCTTTTTTTAAAGAATGCAAAATGATAATAGAAAAAACAGCATTAGAAATGATATAAAATTTCTGTAAATAAAATAATAGGAATACAACAATAGTGGCTGCAGGCTGGCGAGATAGCTCAGCAGTCTAAAGCGCCTGCTTAGGTCAACCTTAGGCAACTGCAGGGGCCACGGTTGGATACCCAGAACCACATGTGTGCCAGCCCCACTCCCGGGGCGGGCTGAGCTGGCCGTAACATAAAGTTAAAAAAAACAATGGTTGTTGCATTGTACAATGCTATCTTCAAATTGTTTGATTAAGTTATAGGATATAAACAAATGCAAGATGAGTTTAAAGCAAAAACAAAACCATAACAAAAAGTTATAAGAATTCCAAACAAAAAATATAAGAATAAAAAGAAAAAAAAATGCATTAACCACTGCTTTCAAATGACCACAAGGAACAGGCAGTACAATTATTCAAACTATCCTTCAGATTTAACTAAATATATCTTTTTCTCTCCTTTCATCCTTTTCCTGATCCAATCTTTCCTTCTCATTAACTAAATTCTTTCCCCTTCACAGTAGCTATTATACCTTTATAATTTATTTATTCTTTCAGGTTCTCACACTAATGAGGTAATACGACGTTTGCACATGTGGGTCTGATTTATTCCACTTATCAGCATAGTATCTATTTGCATTCATCTATCTACAAAAGCCTCAAATTTATTTATTTATTTATTTTTGTCTTTTTGAGACAGGGTCTTGCTATGCAGTTCAGGATGGTCTTGAGCTCATTTTTTGTAGCCCAGGCTGGTCTTGAACTTGCACTGATCCTCCTGCCTCAGCCTCCCAAGTGCTGGGTTTATGGGTGTGCACCACCATGGTCCAGCAAATACATACACACACATATATATATATATATATATATATATATATATAGTGCCCCATTGTGTAAAAATATCATATCTTTTTAACCTGTTCTTCAGTTGATGGGCATTTGAGTTGTTTCCAAGATTGATTGATTTATTTTACTTTTTTTTTTTTAATGTATTCAGTACAGGGTCTACAGAGTCTCAGTACCCAGATCAGACTCACAGTGATTCTCTTGCTTTCAGCCTCCCAAGTGCTGGGATTACAGGAGATCACCACCACACCCTGTCTCCTTCCCCATCTCAGCGGGTCCCGGGGGTGGCGCCGGCACAGCACACTGGGGCTTGGGGTGTTGTGAATCAGACCCTGAGCCTGCCTAAGCCGGCCCTCCATGTTGTCTTAATTTGTATCTTGGAAGGATCAATGACGTTGAACATTTTTTCTTATGTTTATTTACCATTTGTATCTCTTCCTTTGCCAAGTGTATATTTATCTCTGATGCTCATTTTTGGGTTGGGTCTTTGAATTTTGGGGTTTTAAAAAATTATTTCCATGTTGCAGATAGGAGTCTTTTGTCTGAAAGACAGTCTGCTATAATTTTTTCCCAACTTGTGAGCTTTCTTTTTGCTCTGTTGGTGAGTTCCTTTGAAACACATCTCCACTGGTGATGTGTAGAAACCTAGGCCTTTATTTTTCAGTCACATGAAGCAAAGCGGGGAGGATGCATCTGCATTCGCTTTCCCCTCCCTGAGGCGCAGTCTCGGGCACCCACACCCTACCGAGGAGGAGAGGCTCAGCATGGCCTCTAGTCTCAGGGGCTTCAGTCTGTTGCCCGCCAGCTCAAAGGCAGAATCAACCCGGAAGGAGGGCCTGGCCGAGCAAGATGCTCAGCTCCTGCTGTCCTGGAAGCAGAGAAGGCGAACAGCACCAAAGCCAGGGAACAGCACTTCGTGCGATGTGGGATCGCACCTGCGTGGCCACCCAGCATGCGTGACCCACGCACGTGAACACACCTAAGCTTGAGTACTGCATTGTGCTTGTAATCCTGACGCCCGAACACATCCTCTTAAGCCACTCTCTTTCAGCATAGCAGCGTATTAGCTGTTCTTCCTAACAGGATGCTATGTGTAGCTGAAAGTGCAGTTAGCTCTTCCTCCATGTTTGCAAAGTTCCAGCATGGCTAACACGTGCAAGACCAAGTTTCCTCTGAGTCTCGAGGCAAACTCTCAGCTGTGCATCCCTGTAAAGCTGAAACCCAGTCACACAATCCAAGTCCAGTGGCAGAGGGCAAACATTCCCATTCCAAAAGAAAGAGGGATGGGTGACATAAAAGAGTTGGATGAAGTAAGATCCAAACCCAGCAGGGCCGATATTGAGTCCTGCAGCTCTGCCTGTGGCGTCTGAGGCACATGGTGGTGACTTCTGAGTTCCAGAGGGCTTGGTCGGCGCCATCCCTGTGGTCCTGCTGGCTGCAGCCACACAAACCCCTCCTCTTGGTCTGGATCTGTACTCACCTATAGCTTTTATAGCAGATGGTCCCCCATTTCTGGCTGCCTACTTCTTGCCAGGTCATTTTTTCTTCTTCTTCTTTTTTTTTTTTTTTTTAAATATATGGTATAGGATCTTTCTGTGCAGCTTGGACTCATGGTGATTCTCCTGTTTTCAGCCTCCCCAGTGCTGGGATTACAGGCGTGTACCACCATGCAAGTTGAGGGATGAACAGCTTGAGCACAAGAAAGGGAAAGCGCAAACGACCCGAAGTGACAGATGTGGGATTCTGGAGGAGTGGAAAGAAGGCCAGGGCGAGGGACAAGATGTTAGGAGACGTGGTCAAGGCAGGAGAAGGGGCGCTGTGGAAGCGAAGCTGGGGAACTTGAGATGCGGTGACATAGGGACAGTCCACGTTCTATTTATTCTCTAGGCTGGTGGGAAGATGACTCCATGCCCTGTGACGCTGGGACTTCCAAGATGGCACTCCTTTGCTGCTTACCCTTGATCGGGATATTCTTGGAGGACATTACTGCAGACTCACTACTGCAAAGATTCTTCTTCAAAGGTATCTGTGAGCATCTCTTAGTGCACACCAGCAAGGAGGAGTCTTAAGAACCTTCCGAAATGGGTGTCCAAGAGCATCACTGCTGCACTCTCCTCCCACGTTTTCAAGCCTTGCAAATCATTCCGGTCGCTTCCAAAGCAGCTGTGTGATTTGTACTCAGAAACGTAATTGCATTCTCTTTGAACAATATTTTTGGTCAATTTGGGAATTTGCATTTTTTTGTAAAAGCTTTTCATTTGTCTGTGTGTTATATGTAAAAAGTTGATTTCTCATAAATTTAACTTGCATACATCAGATTATTAAGGATTTGAGATTTTGTGGCTTTATTTTTATTAAAGACTTGGCCACATACACTTTTATTTGCTTGTTCTATTGTTAATTTTAGGAGTTGCTTCCGTGTTTTACATTATGAAATTAGAGCCATACACTTTGGAGGGAAGCAGTAAGATAAATCCATAATCCAGAAATAATTTCATTGTTTTTTCCTAAGCTTTATATTTTTTGTTTCTATAATTTTCTCTGCTGAATATGGTTCTTTGCACTGCTTATTTATTTATTTATTATTATTTTTAATGAGCAGAACATATTTATCAAGAGAAAGAAAGCTCCTGTCTGAGAGAGGGACAGGAAGGGGGACCTGAGTGGGTGTCCCCCAGATGTGCTGTGTTTAATGGAAACCGTGGCATATAATTTTGTCTGTTCTTGATTCTATGAGGAAGTTATATTTAATGCTTGCTTGCTATAGGCTCTCTTCTTGTTAAATGACACAGTTTGTATTTATTGGCTATCTGTGCTACAATCCATGCAGCATTAGCAGGGGTGCATTTAGGCTGACATGAGGATCTCTCATTAATTTGAGGTGTGATGAATGTCATTAATATCTTCAATGTGTGCATTGCGGAGATAAATCTCTCTTCACCGTGATGCCACAATCACTGAGCACAGGTTTCTACTTCTGAGGAAGAAGAGGGCCATGTACTCGGGATTCTTTCCATTTCCTTAGGCTCTTATTTGGTCAGTTTTGTGTTGTTTCTTCTAGACTTTATTTTTATAATTTGAAACTAAGATTTACTCAGAAGAGTGTACTAAGACTTCAGGTGCCACGTAGATGTGTATTTGTCCTGAACTATCAGCAGCCAATTACTCTGGCTATGGCTGGGTTCCTCTGCCAGGAAGGTTGCCTGCAGGGAGTGCAGCGCAGGGGGCGTTCTGGGGCTCCCCAGCAGGTGTCAGCTCTGCATGTTTACTCTGTATCTGGGCAGAGATTCAAACCTTTAATTGGTGCTAAAAGTTCTGAAACTTTTCTGATGCTATCCATGCTCTGTAGCCTGGATCATTTCCCGCTTTTCCTTTTTTTTTTTAATTTCATCCCCTTTGCTTCTGGACATGCAGAGCATCTGATGCAGTTGAGAGGACACTGAAAAGGATTGATTGATTGATTCATTCATTGATTTGGTACAAGGTCTTGACACACAGCGTGGACTCATAGTGATTCTCCTGTTTCAGCTGCCCCAGCACTGGGATTCCAGGCTTGCGCCACAGCATTGGGTTTCGGTGGCCAGTTAAGTGTGCTCTGGGGCAGGGGGCGGGGGGAAGCACGTGGCATGTAGTGCTGTGGATCGAGCTAAGGTCCTTGTGCTTGCCAGGCCAGCGCTTAGATTGCTGAGCTATCTCCACTGCCACAATGTTTCATTTTAAGAAACACCTGCAATAGGATAACCAGGGCAGGTATAAGCTCAGCCTTCGCAGGATGGTTTGCTTATCCAGTGTTGAGCTATGTCTCTGTAGCTCTTTGTTGCAGGCTACTTTCTGTTCCTTTTGGGGTCAGCTGGGGAGAGAGCCCTGCAAACATGACGTCAGCCAACTGTACGCTGCTGACTGAAACTGACCTTTACAGGACCTTCAGAAACTGCATTCGCCACCTCCCTCCCCACCCTGGTTATCTCATCTGCTGCATTAACTCCGCATAAGCTGGTCTTCAGATCGAACACGAACAGGTTCACAGGAATCAAAGTCAGCTTTGGTGGACATAACCACTACAACATACAGCACTCAGAAGTCCAGGCAGGTGTGCACTAGGACAAAAGGAAAATTATATTGAGAATTCGGAAACTGTTGAGAAATGATTTGTTCATGTGGAAGCACAAAAGAGAGGATTATATAAACACACATTACATTAAATGAAACATAAGACAAAATATAATATATAAAGTAAAAGTGTTTTCACCCTTAAAAGTAAAAAAAATGAAATACATTTATACAAAATCTTGATACTTTTGGTAATATTCAGAGATTGGCAAATAATGCATAAAATGCTCTTCTCCCAGCACGACTAAGACACATCATCCCAGTGGATCATGAGTTAGGCTCAAACTCTAGAAGTCCCTGCCCATGACTGTATGAAGCTTTGAGGGGACAGCTAGACACAAGCCATAACACATGCAGATCAAATAAGCATAAAAAAGGTAATCTGCTCAATAGCAGCATATACTTCTTAGTTTTATACAATGTGATACAAATATAATGTGAATGACATGGTTTATGTCTTGTTGTCCCCTCAAAGCCTCATGCAATCATGGGGCAGGGACTTCTAGATTAGATAGATAGATTGAGACTTGACTCATGAGTCCCTGGGATTATATGTTTTAGTACTGATGAGATTATGGATCTGAGTACTACTGGGAGTTATAGGTGTGGCTTGAGGCGGATAGGCTGAGGCAGAGAGCCTGATGTAATTTAAAGAGAGACAGAGAGACAGACTCAGGCTGTTGTTCTCTGTTCCTCTGGTTGTTTCGTTGCCTCTGTCGCTATTGTTACTGGTCTGCCACCATGAACTGCTGCCCTCTGCCATGTGCCACTCAGCCTTGGAGCTGGCCCAATATACACTGAAATCGCCAGTAACTGTGAGCTAAGTAAACCTTTCCTTCCTTCATTTTGGGTGTCAGGTATTTGTCCCAGCAACAAGTAAAAAATAACTAAGGCAGTGAATATTTAGATTTTAAAAATTATTAAGTAAAACCAAGCACTGTTGGTTCCCTTCAAAATACTCCCTCTGGCTTAGACCTCGTGTCACCGCCCCCACTGCTTTCTGCAGTGGCCCTGGTCGCTCGCCTTCACAGCCTTCCACGCACTGATGTCGTGGACTGGCTGTGCAACTCGGCCTTTCCTCCTCATTTTGCCTTCAGGGAAGAGCCAGCAGTCCCAGGGTGGCAGGTGAGGGGGTGACACGTGTGGGACGCTCTGGAAAGGGGTTTCCAGCTCATTTTTTCATGAACTAGTGCTTGGCAGTCGCCATATTTTTTATCACAACTTGTAAAGGCACTCTTGAAGAGGAATTCTAGAACTGCTCCAAACATTACCAAGGACAGCGGGAGAAGCATGTCCACGGGAGGGGAGGAGAGGCAGTGTGTCCTCTATAGCAAAAAAAATATTTCTGAATCTGAAAACTTAGATATTTTGAGCATCTCCTGTATTTTTGATTAAACTCTACTCAGTGCACACACTAATAGGGTGAATAATGATATCCCCAAATATGTACAGAGCGGGCGGAACTCTTGCAGGCTTTCAGCACTGAACAGCTCCTAAAGTGGTGACGATCCTGTTTTCATTTTGCTCCTTATTTTCATCTAATTTTCCTAATTTATTACTTAATGCAAATTGTGACATCCAGGACGACCAAATGATAGGCTCAGAGACTATCCTCCTTGCTCCTCCCCTAGGCTCTCAGTCCTCTCGATAAGCAGGACAGGTGGTGTGGGGTCCGGTGCACCCCAACCTTCACTTATGCAAGCACACCAGTACATCGGGCAAAGGGACATTCCTCATTTTCTTGTGCTCTCTCTGCAGATGATTGTGACATTCTGGTAAGATAGCTCACACCTAGAGGAAAGAGCTCGCTGGGGAAGAGCTCCTTGAGAGAACAGAGCCATTGGGAACTGTGGGGTCATGAGCCGTGACCATGACTGAGAGGCCCTCATGGTCTCTGTTTCAAAAGGCAATGCGCAGGCAGAAGTGGCCCGCAGAGCTTGGTTGGGAAAGAGGACCTCCACGAGCCACAAGGAAAGCAGAAAGGCTTGGTTATCTTCAGCCCCGCACACATTATCAAGCAAGGAATCACGCTTTTGACTCAGGATCTACTATGTTGAGATAATACTATCCTACAGCAAAAATATGCACCAAGCTATTCTCTGACACTGAAAAGTCTACTAAAATACACTTGGCCCGATGAATCCATTTGCCTTTATTTCCACTTAAAATAATAAAAAAGGAAGTTGCTCTTGAGTAAGGTCTTTATGATTCCATTATATAATACGGATCTGTCACAGCCTTTCGTCAGTAACGTTGGGCCTGCTTGCAACATATGAGAAATATCACGGCGTGTGCATTTATATTCTGCGTGCATGTCCCTGTCTCCATGATCAGAGTCTCTATGGGGTTTATCAGTATGCACTGCAAACTTTGCTAGGTAAGACCACTGATATTATCAAGCTTCTTAAACTGTTTACTAAAACCTTAATGCCAGCCTTCTCCCATGTATAATCAGCGACCGATTTCTAACTGGTGCTAAAGGTGTTTACACCTCAATCTACATATTTACGGATGCGGTTTGGCTTATACATATTCAGTTGTTCCTGTGCCTGGATCGCTGTCTCTATAATGTTGATTTACAGGTGCACTGATAAAGAAATATAGGCCTGAATATAAATCAAAACAACACATGATTAAAACATGACATTTTGGTTTTGATTGGAAGTTTGTTTTCTGGTAACTTTACTTATTTAATAAAAACATGCAATTTACAAGATGGCAGAGTGTGTATAAACTTCAGTACAGAAAAAATGAAAGAGAAAAATGTGGAAAGAAAACTGTAATGCAGTTAAATGTGGAGGGAACGGACATCTGTAGAAGATCATGAAGGAAAAAAGGTATTTAACAAATCAGATGCTAAAATTTAGTCCCACAAAACTCGAAGTCAAAAGGCAGGGAAAAGTAATCACGACATGGGATGCCGTGGAAAGAGGCATAGGCCAGGGATCATCCGCCAACAGCTTAGGGAAGCCTTTGTTTGCATGACTTTTAAAATATGTTTTAGAAAATATAGGACAGTAATGGTTTAAATCTCAGTTCTTTACGGCCCTATACTGTCCTGCTTTATTTTAAAGAAAGTTTAAGGGCAGGCCCAATAGCTCGGAGGACTAAAGTTCCTGCAAGCAGCCACAGGAGTGTGGGGGTCCCCGGGTGTGCTGTGCTGGCCCACCTCTGGGGCCCGCTGAGCGGCAATAGACACTGGGTGTGGTGGCGCACGTAATCCCAACTCTTGGGAGACTGTAAACAGGCGATCACTATGAGTCTGATCTAGTAGTGAGATCCTGAACACCCTGTAGACCCATCCCTAAAATGCAAAAAAAAAAAAAAAAAAAAAAGAAATTTTAAGTTTCAAATAGTGCCAACTTTGTCTCCCGCCTCTTGAGGACTTGCTCTCTGCCTTCACTATTGCATTATTTTGTGCAGCTTCCTCTTTGGATCTCTCTCTCTCCCTCTCTCTCTCTCTCTCTGTCTTTCTCTCTCTCTCTTACTTTCTCTCTCTCTCTCTTTCTTTCTCTCTGTCTGTCTGTCTGTCTGTCTCTCTCTCTCTCTCTCTCTGTCTTTCTCTCTCTCTCTGTCTTTCTCTCTCTCTCTCTTTCTTTCTCTCTGTCTGTCTGTCTGTCTCTCTCTCTCTCTCTGTCTTTCTCTCTCTCTTACTTTCTCTCTGTCTCTCTCTCTTTCTCTCTCTCTCTCTCTCTTTCTTTCTGTCTGTCTGTCTGTCTGTCTGTCTCTCTCTCTCTCTCTCAACATAAAACATCTCATGTAACCCCAGCTCTTCCATGCCTTTCAGGACAGCAGGACTCGTCGGAATCTATTTATTATTTTTTTCTTCCAAGGTAGTGGAAGAGGCTCTGTTACGCACCAGTTAAATTAGAATTCTCACGTTAAGTGAATTTCTTGGCAACGATGCTCCCCAGGCACCCCGGGACATGCTTAGAGGAAGAGCACATGCTCCCTGTTTTCTGACATCCATAGCAGCTCTCTACCTCTCCGGGCTAAACCTGCAGAGCCACTGTAGCAACACAGCGCTGAGCTGCGGTGCCAGCCTTGGCATGCCTCAGCCAGAGGGGCTTCACCCCTGCGAAGTGTTTTGTGGGACAGTTGTGGCGTGGATGGGATTTGTCGTCCAGCCTCTCTGAGCTGAAAGCGTACTTGTTGGAGAATGGGTGGGCGGAAATCAGAGCACATCTGCTTCCAATGGCTCTGACTACACTCTGCTGGCCCAGAAGTCCTAGTTCCATAGGGAACAAGGCTTTAGCAGGAGGAAAAGGGAGGCTTGCACTGCACTGGAAGCTGAGACTTCTGCCAGCGCATTCTGGGCTCCTCATACCTGAGCCAAGCTAAAAGTAAGCTAGGCGTTTTCAGCAGTACTTGATCCAGACAACCAAGGGGAAGCTGGACTAACACTCCACAGTGGGGGAAGGGAGAATATATGTACTGGACAAGCAACCCCGAGGGTGTCTCCTTCTATTGCCAGGTTCTGTTGTGAAGGTCAGTGAACAGGTACAGCCATCCAACCCAGACAGGATGACAAATGGCCTAAATCTCTGGGAATGGCGGCATGACTTCTCCTGGTCCCTGAAGACCTGGGACCACTGGTTCTCTGCTGAAGGCCAAGGGGCTGCACAATGCGCAATGAGAGAAAGAAGCCAGGTGTGCCAGCTGTGACCATGTGATCAGTGAAAGAAATGAGGTTGCAGTTGTCTTGAGGACTTTTAGATATCTTTCTTCCTTTATTTGAAACATCCACTGGCACTTTAACTTAGGTCTTGGTAGGTCTACAGAATCATATTCATGTTGTGGACTAGCAAGAAGAATAAGCACCAGGCAAGGAACGACTTTGAGGTCAAAATGAGCAAGGAGTTACTGTCTTTCTGTCCATGCGCATGATAGATAGATCACGTTAGGCAAACTGGTAAGCTTGCTTTTTATTGGAAATTTAATATCACTTAAGGGAACTTGTTTTGTTATCAAGTTGACAAGAGGCAAATTGTGACAGTAAAACTGCAAGTTTACTGGAGATGTTCACTATGCTTTCTGGGCTGAGATGGAATCTCAGTGTCATTTTAATTTGCATTTCTTGAATGACCAATGACCTGGAATACTTTGTCATGTATTTATTTGGCATTTGTGTTTCTTCCTCTGGTAAGTGTATTCTCAGATACCCATTTTCGTATTGGGTCTTCTAATTGTGAATGACTGATTTTTAAAAAATCCTTAGGTAGAAGGCCTTTGTCAGAGGAACAGTTAGCTACAATTTTCCCCCTAATTTTTGGGTTTTCCTTGGCTCCTTTGGAGACTTGCTCTGAAGTGCAGAAACTTCAAAAGATGACATGCCAGTTGTTGATTATTCAAAATATTTTCCTTGCAGTTTTTTTTTCATGTTCATGACCTCTCTACCAAGCCCCATGTCTTAAAGCTTTCTATGTACATTTTCTTTCAGAAGATTTAATGTTTCTGTTTTAATATTTAAGCCTTTGATCCATTTTAACTATAGCTTTGTGCGTGACGATAGGCATGGGTCTAGTTTGAGCCTTCAGCATGTGGAGAGCCAGCTTTTCTGGCACCATTTATTGAAGAGGCTATCGTCCCTCCAGCGAGCATGATTAGTCCTTGTGCCAAAGGTGAGGCGGCTGAGTGAAGCTGTGTCTGCATCTTCTACTCTGTTCCGTTCATCCTCAGGTCTGTTTCCATGCCAGTAGTGTACTGATGTTCTTGTCATAGGTTTATAGCCAACAACAAAAGCCAGAGAGGAAGTATAGTAAAAGGGACTCTTTTGCACGGTTGGTGGGAGTGCAGACTGCTAGAACCACCACGGAAATCAGTGGGAGAGATTCCTTAAGAAGTTGGGATTGGAGATCTCATTCAAGCCAGCTATTTCCCTTACGGATATTTTTCCAGAAGAACTGAAAACCTTAGACCACAGCAATATATGTGCACCCGTATTTATAGCAGCATAATTTGTCATAGCTAAATTAGCTAAATCCTAGAAATTACTCAGATGCTCACCAACTGAAGAATAGATAAAGGAAATGTGGTATTTTAAAACAATGGAGTATTATTCAGTTATAAAACAGGGTAAGCTTGAGTCTTTTGTCCATAAATGGGTCCAACTAGAGAATATACATTTAAGCGGAATAAATCAGACCCACATTGCAAACAGTGCATTGTCTCTCTAGTGTGAGAACCTGAAAGAGAAAAATGGACTCTGAATGGTACAATAGATACTGGGAGAAAGCAATGAGCTTGCTCAAAAGGAAAGAGTTTCTGAGTTGAGGAGGACAAGAGAGGGAGCAGCAGACAGAGATTTATCTCTGCGCAAGCAGGATGGTTCGGACAACTGTGCTGTGCGTTTCTGCTGGCCTAGGGAAGGAAGTGCTTAATGCTTTAATTTGTTCATCTCCTTTTTCAATTGCTTGGGCTTTCTGACTTCTTAATTTCTTATGCATTTCTTTCTTTTTCCTTTCTTCCAATTTTCATGCTTATATTTGATAACGTACATAATGCTAGAAGATAGCACTCTGTATTGCAGCACATGCTGTGCAATTCATACTGCGCTTTTAAGTGAGATTCCGTATCATTTGTAATTTTTTTGTTTTCATTCTAATTTTTATTCTCTTTAAAAATCAACACAAAAGTTCACTGGAAACCCTGGGAAGGTAAGATGTCAGATTCCTGTCTGCTGAGAAAGGCCTCAGGCGGTGAGCAGGGGGGCTCTGAGAGAAAGAAACCAGCCATGTGTGGGATGGGGGGCAGGGCTGCCAAGCCCTTTGCAGCTCACCTCTCTGCGAGCTGCCTTAGTTGAGAAGCACGGAGCTGAGGCTATAGTGTTCTCCCTTCTGGCCTTTGGTCCTTATTTTCCCATTTGGGGAAGGGAACGTTTGCCCTGTGTCATTGCCTATTGAAGCATTTGGTCTTCCTTTTGGTATTCACAGGGCTTGCCTGCTAACAGTGAGCCTTGCACCTCAGAGGAGACTTTGGGCGTAGGAGTTTTATTCCTGCCAAAACAGTTGAGGCTTTGGCGACTCTAGGGCATGGAGTAAATGCGGTAGTGAGGTGGACACGGGCGTTGTGGCTGAGGGTCAGAATGTCGTGGCTTAGCTCAGAGACAGTCCCAACCGTGTGCTGTGTCTGGGAGCGACTGGACCTTATGCGCGCTATGGTCATTAGTGCACTCTTCGCTGGGTGAGGTTAGCAGTGGGCCATGCTGTTAAGACATCGGCCCCGGCTGGAGGCACTTGAGGTGTGTGACCTGGAGGGCCTGTGCTGGCCCCAGGTGCTCCTTTCCAATCCCTGCTCCTCAGCTGCCCTGGTCTCAGCATCCACTCCTCTGCGTTCCCCTCTGCCACCCTCTTTCTGCCTTGAAGCCAGTGGATCATGGTCCAAAACTGTGAGCAAAATAAATCTTCCTTAAGCTGCGAGTGCCATGCACTGTGTCCCCTAGAGGGGAGCGACGAGCCCTTCACAGTAGTCATCGCCTGCTGGTGACCCCAACTGACCTTGAGCAGTTGACGAATTTTTCAGCATCTCGAGTGAAATCCCGGATAAGTCCCATGACATTTTTTCTTTGGTCAGTTTTCAGTAATCCAAGAAGCTGAATTCTTTAATCCAGCAAAAGTCTCAAATTGGTACTTCCTATGCTCAGTCTAGATTACTGACCACCTCCTGCTGCTGTTCACACGGAATCCCCTTCCTCCTCTGCCACAGGGCTCTGCAGCCCACCCTTCACGGCGGAGAGGCGACACAGCTCCTCCCGCTTTTGCCCTCTTTTCTTTCCACTAAAATGTTGTCCCTCATTTCTTTGGGTTGAATGTGGGTAAAGGAACGGGGAAGGTGAGGAAGCGGGAATAGAGGGTGAGCAACCTGTGACTTTTCTGGGATCAACTGGCTCTGTCCTTGGACCTTCTGGATTTGGTAAATGTACCAATAAGATAATTAAAAAGACATTTTGAAGACTCCTTGATATGAATTTCATAGGTGAGGCACCCTTTGGTACGGGGACTCCACCTATTTATTTTTCATGCTTAATTCTTGAATGCTAGGAAGTTAATTCTTAATTCATCAAAGCAGCTGTGGGCTGCTTTCTGTCACTTCCAGCTGAGTCCTTTCCACCCTGTTTGCTGGTCTTCCGGGATGCAGTGTACACGAGCACGAGTGTATCCCACTAGGTACATCTGTGCAGCGGGACACTGGCATGCCCCATGCCTCGGGATTGACTCAGGGCGAGGGCCAGGGTCTATGTGCAAGTCAGGGCGGTCCATGAGGACCCAAGCTCCAGGTCGAAGCAGAGCTTCTTCTCATGGTCTTTCTGTACCTCTTCCCCATTCCAGCTGCGATTTGTCCTTGGTGGACTGCAACATAAACCTCACCCTGTTTTTTCAGATCTTTAGTTTTTAATGAGGCTAAGGAAATATAATTTTAAAAACACTGTTTTGATGTGTCCTTTTGTGAGCCTTGAGTTAGTAACTTGCCTTTACTTTGGGAATACTCACTTGTATTACCTTGAGATCCTGAATGAAGCTGATAATGAAACCAAAGGCTAAAATTGTTCAATTAAAAATGCCGTTAAATTTATGTACCTGTTTTGTTTGATGCTCTTAGAATTAGCAGGTAAATGTTCTGGATTCACATTAAAATTCTGAACTAAGATAATATCCCTGGACACAAAGTATCAGCTGAGACAACGTCCTTGAGAACAAAGCACATTGTCATCCTCTGATTCATGATGTGACCTAATTAAAATGGATATTGGTGTCTTCAGCTTCATTTCAGAATCAGTGGCTTTTGTAAAAGTAGGGAGAAAAGACATAATTTATAGATTAGTACTTATTTATGTACACAGACCATTTTCTGAAGAAAGGATACTTAGACGGACTTGTAATATGTAGGACAAGCCGTGATTCATTTTCTATTTATTGTAGCAAAGTAAAAAAATCCAGAGTGTAAAAATATCAAATAATGCATTGGTATTCATGGCGGCATGCTGACATTAACAAAATTTACAATGTTTTTTGAAAAGAAGTAGTGAGAAGTTCTTGGCGGCCTCAGTGGCACCGTATAAGACAGCACAATGAAAAACAGTATTTTAATTTTTCTGCCTGACCTCCACCACTGGTGTTAATCCTGCGCTAGGCCCTATAAGTCTCCAACTGTTTGAAGTGAAGGAAAAATTATATCCTCCATCTTTCAGAGATAGGTCATATATTCTGAAGCATCCAAAGGCTGAGGGAATCTATTCATGCATTAAAGAAGAGAGAATGAGAGCATATGGCATAATCTAGCTGCTTTGCAGCTAGACATTAAATTACAGATATTTTGGGGATTCTAAGTTGGAACATTGCATATGAAATATATTCAATGTAAAATTATTAATGTTCGATCATATTTGCCTTAGGTTACATTAAGTCATTAGGGCAATAAAGATGTTTAACATAGTTAAGCATCTGTTGACAGTCAAACTTTTTGTAAAAGTTGGTGTAGTATTTAGGGGGCTCTGTGTAGATGAGGAGTTCTGGTGTTTCACTGGATAAGTTAGCTCTGAGAGGCCCCACCCGGTCGGGCACCTGGAAGCTGTAGTTCTTCACTATGGCGAGCACAACACAAGGTCAGATGGACCCAGAATTACTTGGAACTGCTCACCACAGGTGCAGTGGATGCAGAGGTGACGAAGGGCTTTAGTGTTAATGGGAAGCACACAGGGTGGCTTGAGGAATGGTAGAAAGACACACGCGGCAAGTGTGGGAGACACTGCATGGAAAGTGAGTTCTCAGCCGCTCCTGCAGGGCCTCACCCTGGAAGACAGCCTCGCTAGGAGGAATGAGAGATCCCGGCGTGGCGCTTTGATGCAGCCCTCATTTTGAGCTTCCTACTTCCAAATGCTGTAATTTCACTACTTTTTGGATGAACCCAAGTATCAACGTTTTTATGAGGCCTTCCAAGTGACCCTAACATGGGTCTGGGCTAAGGAGCGAGGCTCTGCATGAAAATCAAGCTGAAGAGGGAAGCAGGCTGACCATGTACGCATGCAGGAAACGAGGACTACGTCTCCTGAGAGGACGTGGAAGCAGAAGCCAGAGCGCTGGCCACCAAGGGTTCAATAGACCTCAGAGTATCGTTCTTGCTGGGGATGAGTGCTGACGTGAAACCCACGAGGGAAAGAGTCCGACAGGCCACGACGCCTCGCGCCTTCTTGTCCACAGACCCTCAGACCAACGCCACAGAAACAGAACTCCACGTGCCTAGAGCCGCAAGCCATCTGCCGTCCACAGCATGGCCCCCAGCTTCAGCACAGGAGGAGGCAGCCCTGGGCCCGCGCACCCAGAAAGCTTTAGCGGGGTCTCTGACCCCGAGCTCCTTTGGGCGGAGCCTGCGGGCAGAGAGCTCAGTGCTTCAGCTTTCAATAATGGAGGAAAATGCCAGAAACTCAGAACTGTACGTGAAAAAATGATAGTTTTTAAACATGAGGGGCAGACACCATGCTGCTTTCAGTACCAAGCCTGTGCCCGGGTGCTGTGTGGCCAGGGAGACACACCTGTGTGCCAGCTGCGTGTGTCTGGTTCTTAGAGCGCGGCCTTTGTCTGGTGGGCCTCAACGTCCCCGTTCCCTACTTCTGCTGAGGAGCCATGGGATGACCCCTCAGAGACTTCACTGCTCCTGGCTAGAGGGACCCAAAGGCAGCTTTGGAGAGTTTGCAGTTCAGCCAAGCCTGCAGGAAGCCTTCGGGGTTGACGGTCTGTCCCTAGTTGCACATCATCTCTGAACGCGATTGTGAGGCTCTGATTGGCTGTGAGGAGCTGAGAGGACGCAAGCGAACGACACTGCCACCCGCCCACTTAGGAGGGACCGCGACTGGCCTAAGGTTGCTGTGCAGTTTCTACGGCGGAGCTTTGAATATTGTGAATGTCTGAGGTAGAGAGTGAAGCTGAACCAGTTCTCGCGAGAAGCATGAAGGCTGAAGCCACGTTGCTCCGGAAGAGGAAATCGCCTAGAAGTTGCTCCTTTACGCTGAAGATATGAGCCAGCCACGCCCTTTTAGACAACGCTGAAGTTATTTCCTTATTTTTAAGTGTATTTTTTTTTGAGATACAAAGTAACCGTGCTGAGCTTGAGGACCAGGCTCCTCGCACGGCAGGGCTTGGTCACCGCTTCTCCTTTTCCCACGCTGAGCTCCCCTCTCCTTCCAGGGATTCACTTTCCTTCTTCATCAGGGCAGCAGCAGTTTCCTACCAGCTCATGTTTGTTTTGTTTTTAAAAAAATGATTTGTCTTTTTAAAAACTTAGTTAATTAATTTAGTACAGGGTCTTGATACGCAGCTTAAATTTGTAGTGATCCTCCTGGCTCAGCTTCATCAGTGCTAGGATTACAGGCATGCACCGCTATATCCAGATTTCATGGCTGGTTTGCCACCCTGGGCTGGCATGGCAAGTGGTCCTAGGAATTGAACCTGGATCCTTGTGTTTGCCAGGCAGGTGCTTAGACTGTTGAGCCATCTCCTCAGCCTTGTATTTTGGTTTTCTTATACAAGAAAATCCATGGAACATTTAATCGTTATCTGATCTATTTCACTCAGCATTATGGTCTGAAAGTGTATCAGTTTCCCTGCAAGTAGTTCAGGCTAATTGATTCAGTCCTTCTTTATGGCTGAGTAGCACTCCATTGCGCATAAATGCCCCATTGTCTTCGCCCCTTCCTCTGCGTATGGGGACCATCTGTAATTCGGCTGCTGTGAACTGTGCTGCCATAAACATGTGCACATGTATCACTGCAACACGACGTCATTAGCTCTTTCTGGAAAACACTACTGGAATAGCTGAGTCAAGAGGAATTCTGTGCTTGGCGCCTTGAATCTCTATACTGACGCCTCAGCAGTTGTGCTGCTATTCCATCCCATGCTCTTGCAGGGGGGTCTGAGCTCCTGGGAGCCGCTATGGCAGCCGTTGTTTCACGAGGTCTTGATGACAGCCATGGTTGCTGCAGTAAGATGGGATTGCAGTGCTTCTTGGACTTGCATTCCTCTGCCAGCCAGCAGGGCTGGGGTTGGGTACTCATTGGGCATTCGTGCTACTGCTGAGAAAGGTGTATTCATTTCACTAACCAAGTTTTCCATGGGGCCTTGAATTTTTGAGGAACTATTTTTCTTTTATTTCTTTATATATCCTATTAGTCCCTTGCTTGAAGAATAGGCGGAATTTTTCCCCATTTGCAAGTCTCTTTGCTGTTGATCTTTTTCTTTGCTGCACAGAAGAGCTTACTTTGCTATCATCCCACTTGTAGTGCTGACTTCCTTTGTTGTGTAACTGCAGTTTTTTCAGGGTTTCTGAGTGTGATGCCTCGTGTCTTATGGAATACAACCCTGGAGTTGCAGGCACTCTGTAGACACTGGTGCATGCCTACTTGCTCTTGAGCCCAGGCTGGGTTTGGGGTGTTTTGCCACCAAAGAGAGTATGGGAAGGAAATGCTTGTCCTGAAAGTTGCATTACAGTATGAAGAAGGTAGGTATCATCTATTGTCCAGTGTAACAGGGTTATGAAGGGCCCTTGCCTGTTTTCATGGGAAATGTCATGCAAAGCGAATCTGGTGGACATTCTACACAATAAAATGAACAACAATATTTTGGCCCTAATCCTTCAGGGCCAGTGAGGACTCAGGACACAAGAGAACCTGTGCTGTCACACCCTGTAACTCAGTGGTGTCCCACATTTTCTATTCAAGGAGATTATGGAGCCACAGAAGAAAGGGATGGATGATGCATAGCGTGCCTAAGGAGAGTCACCTAGAGAGAAAACCTTCTGTCAGGCTTGCACAGAGAGCAAACTGGTCATGCAATGGCCGTGACTCATTCAGATGGCTGACACTGACAACAGTTCTACAAGCTGCTGTACATGGAATCAGGGTAAATCCTCAGGGGATTTGACTGACCTTGTCAGATATAAAAATTACATGTTTCGTTATATATGTCTTGCTTTATCTTGGTCTTAACCATCCAGCAGAAATGTTTAACCCCGCAACATAAAAAGTAATGGCAGATTAGTACGCTGAGCTGTAAAAGGCTTAAATCAACACCTTCCAACATTTCCAGTTCCAATAATCCACTATGACTATGAAATATTGAACTATGTATACAAATACTTTCTCTTAGTTCGATGAGAAGAAACTTTTGTTCCAATAATGATTAGAACGATTAGCATGTCTGCATCCTGTGGTCTGAATAACTACTAGGAGGACAGCAATATACATTGTATCAATTACTGAGAATGTACCACTATCGTGTTTGAAAACTGACATTGTTATTTCTTATTAAAAGTAATAAAAAATTTAAAAAGCACATTTAAAACTCAGAAAAAAGTTGAGAAAGGCTATGAAGAAATGAAGAGCAAGAAGCTGTTGAGAGACAACTGAGGAGGCAGCATGATGAGGTGCTGCCCGCTCAGCCGGAACAAATGGAAATGGGTGCAACGTCACTGAGCTCTGCAAGTTGGCTACCAGGATCCCGCTGATGCCAGCTTCTGGTTTTGACCACGGAGCTCTGGACTGTGGTTGGTGGTAATAAGGCGGTTAACGCTGAGAGGAGCTGAACGAGGAGTTCTAAGAACTTTGACGCAGAACTTTTGCGAAATTCCTTGAACTATAAGTCTATTCTGGTGAAAATTACTCTTACCAGATCATACTTTAGCTCACCGTCTTCAGAATAGAAATCTGATGAAGACGAGCCTCTAGTCCAGAGTGGCTGCTGAGTCGACATGTGCGCAGGTGGAAAACTACATCAGGCTTGGCTTCTTTCGTATTGGAAGTTCAGCACAGGGGCTCGTCCTGTCGTTTGTACCCAAGTTAGTTCCTAGGCTTTATTCCAGAGGCTCTGCTAACAACAAGAGCTGCATCGCGCTCTTTCGGATGCATGAACCTTTCAAATGCACACTGAGCTTTTAGGAAAATACACTAAGCAGAGTGGCATTACGTTGAGAAGTTCCCGGAAACTCTTGGGAAAGGGTTATAGCAATGAACTAAAGACACAGGCGTCCAAAAGCCACACTAACCTCAGATTTATTTGTGAGCCTGAAAGTGGTTACTTAGAGGCTGGGGAGATGTCTCCGTGTACAAGCGCCTGCCTGGCAAGTGCAAGATGATGAGTTTGAATCCTGGTCTGGCAAAAAAAAAAAAAAAAAAAAAAAAAAAAAAAAAAAAAAAAAAAAAAAAAAAAAAAAAAAAGAAAGAAAAGAAAGAAAGAAAGAAAGAAAGAAAGAAAGAAAGAAAGAAAGAAGTTACTTCTAATTGCTCAGGGTTCTTTTGTTGCAGTGACTCCGAGGGAGGAGCGGGCCTCGGTGCGCTGGATGGCCTGCGATGCGGCCATGTTGGGCCATGTGGAGCAGCTTGGAGCACTGCTCCAGTGGTTACGAATCTTAAGCATAGCCCCAAGACTCAACTTCCTGCTGGGTTTGTTTTCTTTGTGAGTTGAAGAAAAGAGCAGGTGACCAGCATGGCAGCCGCATGCCCTGCCCCCGGGATGTGCAGCGTTGGAAGCGATTAGCAGGACTCCTTGCAGTGCTCCCTTCACTTTTACATCTCAGGTTTATTGTTTGCTCTTTCTCTTCAAAATAAAATGAGCATTGGATTTTCCCATCTTCTGTTTGTGATGTATAGAGGGGAAATAAAGAGAGGTCACGGTGCTCTGTGGGCGCAGGTCCTGCGGCTTGGCCGAGGCTGGGATGGGAAGCCAGGTGACCAAGTCCCCGGGATCCCTGACATGGCCCACGACTTCCCTCAGGAGGGAGGGCCTGGTGTCTTTGGCTCCAGGAAGACCGAGAAAGAGGTAGGTGACAGTGACGTCATGTCCTCTTTTCCATAGCATGCAGGGGATGAGGAAACAGAGCCAGGTGGCAGGGTAGGCACCCGGCGACCACGCAGCTGTGAGCACCCTGTCTATAGGCTGTGCGGGAGGCGTAGGGTGCCTGGCCTTTGCAGCCTAGAGACCCAGCCGAGAGCAGAGCCATGCAATGCCTGACTAGGAGCCTGGGCATCTGCCCATGTCCACCTCCACACAAGCAGGGAAATCAAGGTCATGAGGGACACAGATGAAATGCTGAATAAAAAATGTTGAGCGCTACTTTAGAGATTCAGATTCAGCTAAAAAGACTTTTTGGAACTTAAAACATGGTTTCTTCAAAACTATTGAATGCAAATTAATGACTAAGTTTTAAAAACACAGAAATGACTATCCAAGAAAAAAAAAATGGTGAATTTAGATAGGTGATCCATGAAGCCAGGGTACTGAAAAGAAGGAACTAAATAAAAACGCATGCTCTTCATCCACACTGAGGGTTTCTTAAAGATAGGCAATAGAGGGTTGGTAGAAAGATCTTTCTCGGCCGGGCGTGGTGCTGCATATCTTTAATCCCAGCACTTGGGAGGCTGAGGCAGTAGGATAGGTGTGAATTTAAGACCAGCCTGGACTACAAATGTGAGTTCAAGGCCAGCCTGAACTGCATAGTGAGACCCTGTCTCAAAAAAAAAAAAAAAAAAAAAAGACAAAAAAAGAAAGATCTTTCTGAAGAGGGAAGAGGATCAGAGATACTGTAAAGGGCAGGAAAGGGATGAAAAAGAATTGAGAAGTCGTGTGTGTTCCTGCTCCAAACAAGAAATGTAAATATTACATACTGCAAGCACAAACTCATGAAACAACATAGATAAGAGGAAGGGACTCAGGTCATAGTTAAGACACTTTTATCTGAGCCATGTGGAATTCCAGGCATGTCCTTTGAAGGGAGCTGGACACTGAAGGCGAGATTTCCAAATACAGTGAGCCGTCTCCTTCATCACTGTTGTCGTCATCGTGATTCACATCATAAGCATCTGTTGGGCTGTGGAGCCTTTAGACATTTCTGGAGATTTTAACATCACAGGATGGGACCTAATTCTACTCCTGCTGTCCAGGAAGGTGGGCCAGGGTGGGAAATTTGGGAGACTGGGTTGTGAATGCTGTGGCGTGTTGGTACAGATCACAAAACACTGTACACCTTCTGCCTGTCTCTGCCTCTGCCTCTGCCCCGCGTCCCCCCATCTCCTTGTCTGTCTCTCCTCTCTCTGACACAACTCGCGCTTCCCCAGTCGCAGGCCCTCCTACTGTGCTACCAAGTCCCAAGCAGGAGCAGGGAGGCGGTGCTTCCAGCCGTAGGCACCGCTCAGCAGAGCCGGGCTGGGCTGGGCCACTGCTGACGCTTGCCCAAGTGAGAGCCAGCAGCAGAATACATGCATCTTAGCTTCGGATTGCCGCCATAGTTAGGACCCTTACTGGGTAAAGCTTGGACTTCTAGGATCCTTTAAAAGATCAGCTATGCAAGAAACCCATCGGGTATCTACCTCACTTGGTACCACAGAGAAATACAGCGTACCATACTTGGAGAAAAAATGGCCAATTCTAAGAATTCTACAAGGTTTGTAGGACAAAGCTATTAGGATGTGCCAGAATTTAGTGGTGTGGTCACTTAAGAAAATTAGTGACAGACAAGTAAATCACAACATGTACTAGGACACAGAGAAAGATAAACCGGAAAAGAAGCAGCTATAAGCAAGGAATCTCTATTCTATGAATAAAAAATTAAATAGAGATTAGTACAGTACTCTAAGAATGTGCAACGGACAGGCCAACTAGGGCGCTTGAGGTGGAAAAATGACAGTGAGGGACACACTTGGACAAGGAACCATTGCACAGTGAAGAGCTGGGGGAAGAAAACCTAGAAATGGAAAAGATTTCTAAATGGATCCAAGGATGGACAGGAAGGAACCACAAACAGGAGCCAGGCATGGTAACTTACTTATTTGGAAAAATGACAGGTGCTTTGTCTTAGGTGATGTTAGCACACCTAAGATGGAGGAGATGATCTGTAAGAAAATAGAGCTTCCACCACAGGCAAGGGAAAACGCACAAACCGGGGAAGCTGGGCGGAAGCAAAGGACACATAAATCCAAAGGGTCAACACAAAGCATGGGTAGCCAGTCAGGATGCTATGTAACTGATGAGCTTAAAATGTCCCAAGTTCTATTTAATTGAAAAAAAAGTTGTCATGAAATATTTAAATGAGTGAAAAGGAAAAGAGAAACTAGATGGCAGAGATAGAGAGAGAGATAGAGAGAGAGAGAGAGAGAGAGAAGGAAGGAGGGAGGGGGAGGGAGAGAGGGAGAGAGGGAGAGAGGGAGGGAGGGAAAACGTGTGTGAACTGTCTTGGCAATGTAACTATCAGGTGGGTTATGATTAAGATCAAAGTTTATAGATAAGGGACAGTGGAATTTTTAAGTGAAGAATAATGTAATTTTGGAGCTTTGATAGTCATACGATGTCTGTATGAACTAAACTGGTAGCTTATTATAAAAGCAAAGAACATTAAAAACTATTTTAAAAACTGCTCAAAGCAGGTTCAAGAATCGAGTCCATTGCTCTCCACCTGTCCAGCTCCAGACTCTGGGAAGTTTCATCTTTTCAGGTTCCCACCTTTGTGTGCACGAGCGTCTGCTCCCAGTATCTCCCTCCACCCTTGAGCTCTGGCGGCTTGGGCTCTGCCCTCCTCAGCCAGGCCCAGGTCACGCAGACGTGAGACCCAGAGCGAGTTCCTGTTTGGGGGGCGCAGGAGAAGGCTGCTAACAGCAGTCTGGGATGAACTCAGCTGACAGACGTGCATGGAGCAGCGGATCCCACTGGGCTGAGGACGCTCTGGGGTCCACTGGGGCTGTGGGCCCCGGGAGGACGTTTTCCGGAGCTCCTTTGCATCCTACAGCATGTGGGACAATACAATGCCAGTTACTATATTCAAACATTAAGTATAATAATGTGGGGCCAGGGAGATAGCTCCGTGGCACAAGTGCCTGCCTGGCAAGTGCAAGGTCGTGAGTTTGAACCCTGGTCCCACCAAAAAAAAAAAAAAAAAAAAAAAAAAAAAAAAAAAAAAAAAAAAAAAAAGAAAAAAAAAAAAAAAGTATAATAATGAATACAGTGTGCTTTGGTTTCACTGTTTACTGAAAAGTGTTCTTGGCTGTTTTGCTATCGTGTCTTGGTCTTGCTGATATTTTTTAGTAAACAGTATCTTACTCTTGCCTTGAGGACAGAGGGCCTGGATCTCCAGGACAGTTACTCTTGACCTTAGCGCCAGCCTGACAGCAATTTCAGCTGAGCCTAAGTTGTTACCTGTGTTATAATTGAGTTGTGAAATCTTTTTCTATTACAAATGAACAAGAATCTTTACAGAAGAGGACAGAGGACTTCATGTCATTATGGGTACAAGTGCTAACTGTTGTGGGAAATTTTTCTTACTTTTTGCTGTTTCTCTTTGTGACTCATGGAGCTTCCAGAGGCAGAGGACCCCTAAGCATTTGGTGAGCTTGCCGTGTCTTTGGAAGAAAGAGAACATCCTCGTGGCACTGTGGGGGCCAAGTCTCCCTGACGTTCTTAAACTCAGCCCCTGGTGGATTTCCACCAAGTGCCTGACAGCTGGGAGCCAGGAGGCTGGAAGGGAGCAGAGGACAGACGGAAAGGTGGGAGGAGCCCAGAGCTGCAGGCCAGGCTTCCTCAGCCGTGGCGGGGTTGAAGCGTCCCTGTGACGGCTGAACTGCCAGCGTCCTACTAGCTGCAACATCACCTTTAATAAGAGCAGTAAATGGACGGAACAATATAGACGCAGACAGCTGCCGCTGGAGATGGCCGCCACTCAGCGAGAAGGGGCCCGGGAGGAGATCAGCGTGGAGAGAAGTTACTGGGAAAATGAAACGGCTCCGTGCTCGCGCCTGCGAGCTAAGCCGGGGCAGCGAGCCCGGCTGCACCTGGGTGTTGCCTCTTTGCCTAACCCTGGGCTCAACACCGTGGCAGTGCGTCACTGGGTGACTGGGTCACTCGGTGCTGCTGATCCAGGTGTCAGAAGTTCCAGATGAGGCTATTTGAGCAGTCTCAGCCAGGTGCTTTAGCAATTCGGTTATTTTCAAGTGAGATGTTCTCGCTACAAAACCATCACTTTATGATCAGTTTCACAAGTCTTATTCTGAAAACAACTACTCATAAATGTAGTGTTTAGAAAAAGGGAAACAACTTTCCTCCCATTTATTTTTCGTTCTGTCTTTCCCATTCCCTTTTCTACAGTGCTATGGATTGAACGACTCGAACGCCAAGTAAGCTGCTCTGCGGCTGAGCTCAAGCCCCAGCTCTCCCGGCGGTGAAGGGTGGCGTATGAGCTCACAGGTGACGGAACTTCCAAATTCCGAATTTCTCAGTGATAACGGGTGTGTATAAAATAAACTTTACTAAATGAGAAGAAACAGCAACCCACCACAATGGCGTAGGGAGGCCGCGCTGAGGCCCGCCGCCTACCGCCCACC